>CAJQZN010040502.1:69379-92374 GCA_907164685.1 Colias eurytheme
ATTTTCAGACCATTTCACTATCCTATCCAAATCGGCCCCTAGATTTTAAATTTACGATTTAAGATTTTAAATGGTTGGATTAAAAATTAATCATCACTGTTTATTAACACAGTATCAGCTTTCGCGGTGTATTTGGGATATTTTCTATTATAAAATTGTATTAAAGGATACGTGGTATAAAATCCCGATTTTTTATAGCTTTGTGTATTACGGAAATTTAAAAAGAGTAGGTACTTACGATATCGTGTGTGAATCGTATCATTCATAATTTGTTAAAGATATTACGTAAATATTTTACTGTTTAATTTGAATTAATGATCATAGATTGTATTATACTTAGTATAAAGTTTTAATGCTTTGTGTATGATACGTTTAAAATATATTGAGATTTTATGTGTAAAACGATTTGCTACAATTACTAAAATGTCTGTTTATGGAAATAATTTAGGGAAATAATATGTAGAGTTATTTTAAGTATTAATTTAAATGACAAAAGGACCAAATAACAGTTAATTCTACTGGTTTATATTCTCAAGATTAAAACCATATAATAAAGAAACTAAAGATGCACGTATATTTAGTTAAATCGTGTCGTCGTTCCATAGAATAATAATTTATATAGGAAGCTCCAGACAACCGGTGTAAGCTTTGCTTTGTAAGATTATCATACTCGTGTTTAAACTATTCTTTATGAGTCAAAAAACATGAAATATAATTAAATAAAATATTTGTTTTAATTATCTATATATTTAATTATTATAAAAAATATAGATAATATAGTACTGAAACACTTTTTCATAAATTACTAGCTGCGTTGCTCGTTTTCAGCTGCGGACGAACCCGCGGGAATTTCAAGTATATAAATATATATATATATATATATATATATATATATATATTTACATCCTTCAATCTTTTTGGCGTCATGCACGTCGTGCATCATTACGACGTCCCCCAGTTTCGCTTGCTTTTTTTAACATGTGTTAATGAATATTGCTTAGTTTTTCAATAGCCAGCTCCGTGGGGTACGTCATTTTCGGATAATTAAATTTTTCGCGATATTCTTCTTGCGTTCGTGCCGCAACATTTTTGAGCCCCGAACCATGGTCATAAATTATAGGCGTCCTGGATATATTGATCGTGATTTACCTATTGCATCGACTATCTAGCGTCCTCATTGATAGCATGAACGGCATTTGTGAGTGCGACGTTGCCAGATTTCGGTTTACTATATCTTTCTTTTATTAACGCTTGTCTTTTCATTTATACCAATTTAGTCAGATCTATACACAGACATGTATATTAAGTATTAACACGTATTAGTAACAATGGATTTTGATAAAGTTTAGTACACAAATCTATACTAATATTATAAAGCTGAAGAGTTTGTTTGTTTGTTTGAACGCGCTAATCTCGGGAACTACTGGTCCGATTTGAAAAATTCTTTCGGTGTTAGACAGACCATTTATCGATTAAGGTTATAGGCTATCATCACGCTACGACTAACAGGAGTAGAGTCACGGGGGTGAAACCGCGCGGAGCAGCTAGTAGTTTATAATAAGATAAAGAAGCTCCTGTCTGTAATTTTTACATGAAAAATCGCAGGTAGTTGCTAAAATAACAAGCATTTAATTATGTACATGTTTATCTTGTCTATTTTTTATAAATTTAAGACAAGTAGGTAGGTAATAACTTCATTTGTGGGTCAATAGGTATATATAGGTATGATAAAAATCGGGATTGTATCCTACCATGGCCTGAACCAATATTATATATGGATGTCAAATATTATATACGGACGTCCAATATCTATATACGGACGTCCAATATCTATATACGGACGCCTAATATCTATATACGGACGCCTAATAGCTATATACGGACGTTCAATAACCTGACTACTTTAATTGTAAAAATACGGCACTATTTGCGGCAGTACTGTTTGGCTACTAACAAGCTACTGTATGATGGAAATACTGTTACCAATCGTGTTGCATCACTTGCACCATATTGGATTATTCCCATTTGTCCCCACAGATTTCCCAGGGATCAATGGGAATTATTGGCATTTAGTAGGAAGAAATATTTTTAGAGAGAAGAAGAAAGATTTTGAGAATATCCCACTAGATTTGAATTGAACATTCGTATAATATAGCAATTGGACGTCCGTATATATAGCTATTGAGCGTCCGTATATAGCTATTGGCCGTCCGTATAAAGCTATTGTACGTCCGTTCAATATAAACATATTATTTATGTTGTTATATTAACTGAAAGTTACGTTCGTGGTCTTTTCGCTTTAAATCTTATGGCTTATAAAGAATTTCACCCACTACCGTCGCTTAAATTTCCTCCAATTTGGTAACATTTTTCATTACTGCTCCACTCCTATTAGCTTTAGCGTGATATTATATAGCTTTTGGACTTCCTCAATAAATGAGCTATCCAACACTGAAAGAATCAAATTAATCAAATCGTACTACATAGTAGTTCCTGAGATTAGCGCGTTCAACCAAACAAATGAACTCTTCTGCCACGTAGGTGATAGCTTGATAATATGTAGCCTATAGCCCGACCTCTTAGTAATATTCATGCAAAATTTCAAGTAAATCCATGCAGGAGTTTTTGAGTTTATCCCGGACGTACATACAGACAAACAGACAAAAATTCTAAAAACTATATTTTTGGCTTTTATATCGATTGTAGATCACGCCTCAAGTATTATTTTAAAAAATTATTCAATGTACAGTTTTGACTTTCCTACGATTTTATTATAAAATAAAATATGTAAATGAATTAAAAAAAAATGTTGTGTGGTTTTATGAAACCACGGTAAAAGTGAAACTTTCCGAACACTGCTTTATACCTACTCGGCAGCCGACCGTCACGCGACATGCGCTACACAGACCAAAAAGTTTGAGACGATGTAATAAAAGTTTCACTTTAAAATTGTTTTATTTCAGGCATGTAAATCCCATATTGTTTTTTATTATATGTATAGATATGGATTTACTAAACATTTTTGGCAGCATTATCATCAGAAACTCGGGCTCCTAATGATACGCAACGCGTACACCTCCTACGGCGAATATTGCAGTCAGTGGTAAATATTATGATTGTGATCTATTGTTGCGAACGAGCTGGCAACGTCGCAGTTGTGGACGCCAAATACGCGGAGTCGGAGTCAGGAAATCCCCGAGTTATACGACTGTAAATATACGCGCGACAGCAGCGCCTCATCTGCGCTAAGATTTCTTCTCGAACTTTTTAATATATTATTGCAGCCATTTAAGCGATATTTTGGCATCTATCGATATTTGTCCTACGGTTTGTTAGGACCAATAGGACGTAAATGCCACTGGCTATCAAAGTGGCGTCCAGTATTCGGACGCCAAAAGCAGGTGGACGCCAGTTTAAATGCATTTTTGTCTTCAGAGGACGGCTGTTTGTTTGAGGGATAAATATATATATATATATATATATATATATATATATATCATGAGTTATTCTTGTACATAAGCTAGGTCACTGCTAAGTATTATCAAAATCCGTTCAGTGGCTTTCCCGTGAAAATGTAACAAACATCCAGAACTTTCGCATTTATAATATTAGTCAAATTTTTGCCTACAACAGTATTAAAGCATATTTTGTTATTATTATCCTCACAAATTTCCTTCAATAAGAAATATATAATCGATTCGCATATTGATTAAAATAACAACCTGAAAAACTCGCTCTCAAAGTAAACAGAAATCAATTTCTCGACCTGTAACTTTATCGAAACATGTTTGTAAACAATCGTTAACTCGAACACACAATAGTTATGTAAATACACGTTATTTGAATAAATAAATGTATTCCTCTCTATGTTTTGGAATATTTTCAATGATAATAATGTTGGAAGAATTTTGTTTTTAAACATATTTACAAAAAAGGCTATTCATTTATTGTTTTGAGGATGAGTTAGAGAAAAAACTTCGTAACTAAGCGAAAGCATTTAAATAAATAAAATAAATATTTATTCGTATAAAATGCATATTTGGATGATATTTTATTTTTGAAGTGAAACTTCTTAAGGAGTGTTCAGAGGAAAATTTCAAGTCGCGTCATGGCAATACCGTCACGACATGGAGTAAGGCGACGATTTTGGTATCTTTGATACTTGCCAAAGAATTTTCTCTTCTGACATGTCTGCTCGGCACCCACGCTTTTTTTATTAAACTGTTTTTTTTTTATTTTTTATTTACATACAATCTCAACGACTCACATAACTTTTGCTATAGCGTTCTATTTTCTATCCTTTATATTTAAAAAAAAATATTCTATGACGTCGATACAAATGATCAAGACATCGATTGAATTAATAATGCAAGCCTTAATTACGTCGCCTGTTGGTTAATTTCGGTTAGGTAATAACACAAAACGTCTAAACGTCGTTCTAATCAATTATTCAAGTAGTATCATTAAGGGCTTTTACGTTAGAGTCAATTAAAATAATCAGTCATTTTAAACAATAACTTTAATGTCTCAAATGGTAAATATATTTACAATTCAAAGTGGATAGAAAATTAAATTAAAAGAATGCGTAAACTATTCTATAGCTGTTTTAATTTAATATAAAATATAATATATTTTAAAAACATAAACTTTAGAGTGTGCCTAGTTTTAAGTCTCTATGAGAAATGTTTACTTAGTTTTATTGAAGGTTTTATTACCGTTCCAATACTACAGATTATTAACGATTACTTAAACAACAATAAAAATGATGATTCTCATTACGAAAGAAATAAAAAGCGCTTTTCACCAGTTTACTGAAGAATCTTAGAAATTTCAGGTAATAAACTAGGTAATAAGATACGATTACCAGTTCAAAGCGAAACTTTAATACAACCGAGATTTGTTTTTATTTCACGGCATCATTTCACAGAGTATTTCTTGGAAAAAACGATTTATTTACGCAAGCCAATAAAATACAATTTGACGAGATGAGCTTACTACTTCTTAGTTTACAAAACGATCATGTTTTTAACAATTTCTTTACAATCTGGCTTAATCTTATAATAAAAAATATGTGTGCATGTACCTACTAATGTACACACGTAAGAAGTGAAAGTTCTTTATGACCTTATTTTTCAAAAAATAATTTACTATATGCAACTTTACAGAAATACGTCAATCACGCGTGGGATAAAAAGAAGATGGCGCGTAACGGAAAAATGTCACGCGTAACGAAAAAATGTTTCACTTCAATAAAAGGAGAGTCTATCCGAGATTTTTGCTAGTGGGAATAAACTCTACCTTTTGTATACTTGAAGTACATTTTAAGCCATTTGTAAATAAGTTATACTATGTGTTATCTGTTTTAACAGAAACTGCTGTTTTCAATTTTACAATAAGGTAGAATAATCCCTATTCAGTAGAGAATAAAAACCATCCTTTGATTTCAATGTTCCTAATGAAACGTACCCAATTTCCCTAAGTATCAAAACAATGCAATAAAAAATTAAAACCCCTTACATAATCAAAAAGCATTTATAAAAACATTATCCATCAAAAAGTTCAAATTAATGCGATCGTATCTCAATAATGCTGGAATCCATACTGGATTCCAACTCGATACCAACTCGATACCAGTTCGATACAGGTTTTGGCAGCAGTGCGAATGCATTAGATTAATTAATTCGATAAGAGGCTCGTTCGTTATTCCTCTCCCATGTGACTCGTATTGGAATATCCTTTCTATTATGTGTAAAAGTGAAAAAAATTAATTCCTCTAAACCAAATTGTTGATTTGTTTGACAGTATCGTGTGTTATTTTATAACTAGCTTTCCGCCCGCGGCTTCGCCCGCTATGTCTAAAACATAATAAACTATATACTATATAAAACCTTCCTCTTGAATCACTCTATCTATTTAAAAAACCGCATCAAAATCCGTTTTAAAGATTTAAGCATACATAGGGACAGAGAAAGCGACTTTGTTTTATACTATGTAGTGATAGTGATTAAAAGCATCATGATAGATGTGAAATCAAACTGTTTAGTATAAAAGTAAAATACTGAATACATATATTCGAAAGTATGAAATTAAGTGGACGTAATATGAATAACAGTTCAATCCAATCGCTATGAACAGACCACTACATTTATTTCAATAAATATACCAAAATCAATTAGAATTGACAGTTGAGCTCTTCATACGTAACTGCGTTGTCATGCTCTACATAATTGAAGTCCCCTGTCTCATTCGGAGGCTTGAGGATGTCGTATTTCCTGTTTTACTTATTGATTTGTCGTTACAAGAATGTAATCCAGTTAATGTGGATTGGGAGTACGTTTTTGCTAATAGATATTAAACTTTTTGTTACGTTTTATTTGTAGTAATCAAGTGTGCAGTAAGTAGCAGTTGTGCTACCAAAATAATGAGAATTTGTGAAGCTTTCTAGTTGTCTGAAGAGATTTTAATTTAATATATTTTTCATATAGAGGCAGATATATTTTCACATACGAAGGATAGAGTTTGCCATACATACATTTTATATTTTCTTCATATCTAAATGCCTATACTATGTCCTTAATAGCTACATAAAATTACTATACTTAATTAGGCTTATCTTCTAACTAATGCACCAATATAGCAGTAATAATAGAACTTAAATACTCGACAATCCTGAATATCCGATATAAAACCTCTACAAAACACTAAATAAATACAAAAACTTTAAAACGAGTATTTGTTCAAATCACTAGAAGTTATAAAAAAGTTTTACTGCAGGGTCCTAACGTAGTATAAAGGTCAGAGTGAATGAGATAAACATACGGCTTTATAATAAGTTGGAAAGGAAAAGAGATCATTTACACATCAGATGCTTTGCGAGATCCGTCTACTTTAAACTTGCCCTCTCAGCTAATTGCAGATTTATTAAGAGTTGTTACGTTTTTAGAATGGCTTTTTTTAAATAAAAAAAATTGTGTTTTATTTCTATAAAGCTTTCAGTTTTACTTCATACTACTAAGTTATGTGAACTGAAATTAAAAATATACATCTAGATATTTTCTCTCTTTTGCTGTAACATATATAATATTCAATCATAGCAAATTTTACCGCCTCCTGGGTTCGATTCCCGGTGGAGACGAAGAAAAAAAAAATGTCTCGGTCTGGCAGGACACAGAAGGCTGATCACCTACATGTCCCTAAAGAAAATCGATCAGTGAAACAGATGTATGAATAATGCATCTGCCCCTTACCCCACTAGGGGACACGGGACTTCACTTAATCATATCAAATTATTATTTTAATACATACACTAATTGCATTTTAAAACAATTTCACAACAATATGAAATTGATTTCCTCATATAAAATTGAGTTAATTCACAATATCCAAACAAAATTAAACATTAATTTACTGCTCTATACAAAAAAGGTGTACGCAAGAGTAATAACAGCTCTATATAATTAGCCAAAAACTTTTTCCTCTTATCTCTTGGACACTCATACAATATTCAAAGCCAGCTCCATTACCCATTAGGTAATTAGGGAAACAGTTCACACGTACTGAAAAGGGTTAATTTATTATTAAAAAGAAATGGAAGAAAGATATTGTAATCATCTTAACACAAGGGACAGGAATATTTTGTATTTGTTAACTTTCTCGTACAACAAAATATATAATTGGTTTCTGCCACAACAAGTATACAATTATGTATCTATCTCTTAATCCTTTTATATTCTACTATTTAGTTCATGTACTTATTGGTCTTAGCTTGATGATAATTAGCCTATAGCTTTCCTCGATAAATGGGCTATCTAACACCGAAATAATTTTTCAAATCGGATGATTAGTTCCTGAGATTAGCGCGTTCAAACAAACAAACTCTTCAGCTTTATAATATAAGTATAGATAAGCTTGTGTCATAATTTGATTTGTTTATATTTAGCTATTAATAATTATATACCCTGAATTTGACTGCAGGTATACTTTGTAACTATTGCCTTAATAGTAAATCGATTCAAATTATAATTATGAATAGGTTTGTTTTGTCCTAACAAGGCGCAAAGGTTTTATCCTGTGGTTTTATCAATCATCATATCTTCGGATCAATCAAGAAATATATATCTAATCAACTTAAAAGGGACATCAAATATCACTTTTCATTAAATTCAAATATTTGTAATATAGCTAATCCTTCACTCTATTATCACATAAAACCCGGCCAAGTGCGAGTACTATGGGGACCCCCCTTAATATATACTTTTTTAATTTTTAGTATTTCTTGTTATAGTGGCAACAGAAATTCATCATTTGTGAAAATTTCTAGCTATCACGGCTTATGAGATACAGCCTGGAGGCTTAGTAATAGGGTCCCGTTTTATACTTTGGGCACGGAACCTTAAAAATAGTGATCGAAACAATTCATTTGCGCAAACATAAAGTAACGATACGTATGAATAATAAACAACTAACCAGTTAAAATTGTTACATCCATACGTTTGCAAATTGCCAATCACTAGTCGATATTAACAAATCAGTCCAAATTTGGTTCGCCAAAATACTGATTGGAGCTCACCGTTTATCGCCAGAATGCACATGCAAACGATAGAAATGTGCTACGAATTTCAGGTGGTCAATTTTCTTTAGGCCTTAAAAAGTAAAAACTTACGCTGATAAATAACTACAAATATAAGATATTAATTTGTAAAACATTTTTGCGCGCTATTTACAATGCAATATGTAAAAATATTGTACCTAACACCCTACTAACTATACACGAGCAAATAAATATATATTTTGATAACACTATATACTGCAAGAATTTTATATTATTAATGTTATAACAGAAGTTTACTAATTATTATATTTAAATAGGCAATTCATAAATAGATGATAATTCTATACGAAAACTCAAGAAGCGAAAACTTCACCAATTACTAAACACATAAAGTAAAAACTTATTTCGTACACAAAAAGTTTTTATACTCAAATTGGCAGGTTGCTCCGAAAAGGAATATGTTTTAAATTTTAAATTGCTTCGAATTCGATATGAAAAGTTTCGAATAGAGGCATTTGTTTTGTCTATCTGTCTAGTTGGTCTTGAAGTTTGATTTCAGTCGGGTTTTTCAAGGAAAGATTATTTAAGTTTTAATATTACATAAGATGAGGGAAATCGTACATATACAAGCAGGACAATGTGGAAATCAGATTGGTGCAAAGGTAAATATAATAAAACCGGCCAAGTGCGAGTCGGGCTCGCGCACAAAGGGTTCCGTAGCAGCAAATATAATAAATTACAGTTAAATCAACCTATCTCAAAAACTATAAGAGATACTTTGATCAAACCAAAAATCGTTGAAAGAGTTAATTAGCATGCATCACCTCTATTTTTTTTAGAATTTTATACCCCGTAGTTATAAAAATAGAGGGGGGGGGACATACTTTTTACGACTTTGAGAGCTGATATCTCAAAAACCGTTCACTTTAAGAAAAATGTTTTTTAGAAAACTTTATATCATTTTAAAAGACCTTTCCATTGATACCCCACACGGGTATGTACATCGAAAAAAAAAATTTCATCCCTCAGTTACATGTATGGGGGGCCCCACCCCCAATTCTTTTTTTTACTATTTAGTGTCATATTTTTGTAGCGGTTCATACAACACATATTCCCATCAAATTTCATCACTGTAGTACTTATAGTTTCCGAGTAAATCGGCTGTGACAGACGGACAGACGGACAGACGGACAGACGGACATGACGAAACTATAAGGGTTCCGTTTTTGCCATTTTGGCTACGGAACCCTAAAAACGTAATTTACATAATGAATTTTGCACATAGATAATATTACATACCTAACATTAGCAGTAAATCAACCATGTACAACTCGTAATTGGCATAAACGTAATAATTAGAAGTCAATTATACGCTAAGCTGTGAATTTTCCATAAATAAATCTGTCGAAACATACCGCCCTGTTGTTTATTACGTCTTGTAAAGCAAAAATAGATCGCACAATATTTATGAACTATATCTAGTTCTTGTATTACCGTGCAGTAACATAAATCGTTCGCTTGCAGTTCTGGGAGGTTATATCAGACGAGCATGGCATCGATCCAACTGGCACATACCACGGCGATTCCGACCTTCAACTGGAGCGTATTAATGTGTACTATAACGAGGCGACCGGAGGTAAATATGTGCCGCGGGCGATTCTGGTCGATCTCGAACCGGGTACGATGGACTCTGTCCGGTCAGGACCTTTCGGACAGATTTTCCGCCCAGATAACTTCGTCTTTGGTCAGTCAGGAGCTGGTAACAACTGGGCGAAAGGACACTATACTGAAGGTGCAGAATTAGTTGATTCAGTACTAGATGTCGTAAGGAAAGAAGCTGAAGGTTGCGACTGCCTACAGGGATTCCAATTGACGCACTCACTTGGAGGTGGTACCGGCGCTGGTTTAGGAACATTGCTTATATCAAAAATACGAGAAGAATACCCAGATCGTATAATGAACACATTTAGCGTAGTGCCTTCGCCCAAAGTGTCAGACACAGTCGTCGAACCGTACAATGCCACGCTATCTGTGCACCAGCTGGTAGAAAACACTGATGAATCGTACTGCATTGATAATGAAGCTCTGTACGACATTTGCTTCAGAACCTTGAAGTTAACTACACCAACATACGGTGACTTGAACCATTTAGTATCTGCGACTATGTCTGGTGTTACAACTTGTCTCAGATTTCCAGGTCAATTGAACGCAGACTTAAGGAAATTGGCTGTTAACATGGTACCTTTCCCTCGTCTTCATTTCTTTATACCAGGTTTTGCTCCTCTTACATCTCGAGGCAGTCAGCAATATAGAGCTTTAACAGTACCAGAGCTGACGCAGCAAATGTTTGATGCTAAGAATATGATGGCTGCGTGTGATCCTCGTCATGGCCGTTATTTGACAGTTGCTGCTGTTTTCCGAGGACGCATGTCGATGAAGGAAGTGGACGAGCAAATGATGAATATTCAGAACAAGAATTCGTCGTACTTCGTAGAGTGGATTCCGAATAATGTGAAAACAGCTGTGTGTGATATTCCACCGCGTGGTTTGAAAATGTCTGCTACGTTTATTGGAAATTCGACGGCTATTCAGGAGTTGTTTAAG
The DNA here is from genome assembly GCA_907164685.1 of Colias eurytheme. Taxonomy (NCBI): domain Eukaryota; kingdom Metazoa; phylum Arthropoda; class Insecta; order Lepidoptera; family Pieridae; genus Colias; species Colias eurytheme. The sequence continues at coordinate 80,535 of CAJQZN010040502.1, forward strand.
CGGATTTCGGAGCAGTTTACGGCCATGTTTAGACGCAAGGCATTCTTGCATTGGTACACGGGTGAGGGTATGGATGAGATGGAGTTCACTGAAGCGGAGAGCAATATGAACGACCTGGTGTCTGAATACCAGCAGTATCAAGATGCAACTGCCGAAGAGGAAGGCGAGTTTGATGAGGAGGAAGAAGGTGGCGATGAAGGAGACTAGACGAGTTTTAAGAATTGTTGTATTATTCATTATTTTATTTTATTAAATTTTAATTTTAATTTTGTCGTTTTATTTAATGATCATGTTGTAATAGGCAGTATTTCGTATAGAAATGAATCCATTCATGAAATTCTGCCACGCTCATGATAACTTTACAAATATTTTTTTTAAATTATAGAATCTACCTTTACTTATACATAACTTTCCTTCCATTAAAAGTGAATTCGAGCATCCTTTTTTAAATTAATCATATAGGCCAGTATAGCACCAAAATTACCCGACTAATATAGATTCAAAAGAAAATGAGAGGTTTTTAAGAAAATCGTGGTATGCAGCACAAGTCTACACGATTTCTTTTTTAGGGCTTCCGTCCCCACGGGGTCTTTTGTTCGGGCCCCTTTGGGTTAGTGCAAATCGCGCTCAAGGCTCATTAAACGTTTGCAATTGTTAACATATTCATGCTTTGACCAAGTTTCGTGACCGTACGATTTTTTCCTTAACGAATTTTATATTATACCTTTACATATAATTTCAAAATGTCCTAATTATCTATTTCTTTTTATATTTAAGAAAATACAAATAATAACTCCATTTATATTTTATAAAAATAATCATGTACCTTTCTATTGCTGAAATTGTTATTTATTTCTATGTATTCTATGTTAAAAAGTGCTGTCTCACCATTAATCTAAATCTATACACATAATTAGTGGATCTTAAATTACCTAAGCTAGGCAATCTATCAGATTATTAATGGTTCAGTCAACGCAGACTGGCCCAATTTTCAATAACAGCATCATCACGGCTGAGTAGGATTTAAAATTACATCGTGATGTAGCGTCATTAAAATTTTAGTTTTATTTTCACTTCCTGCCTATATTTAGCTGGTTTAATATAAAGATTAGAAATAAAGAATTAAATTTCGACTAGCGGTCCGCCCCGGCTTTGCCCGTGGTACATGTTTACGTTTTCTCTTCATAAAAACCATCCTCGTACTTCAAGGGATATTATAAAAAAATAATTAACGAATTTGGTTCAGCCGTTCTCGAGTTTTGCGCTTACATTTGGCGATTCATTTAAATAATATGTATAGGATTTTGTTTTTGAAAGTACAGTAGAGGAGGAAGCTCCTTTTTTTAAAGTCGATTGAAAATAACAGAGTGTAGGCACATGAGTAAATGTAGTGTAGGACGTAGGTGTGTCCTTACCCTTTGTTGACTATAATATTATTATAACTACGTAATGTAATACTAAATTTAGTTCGTATAATTGGTTACATTACGTGGTTCTATTGTGAATACTTACACAATGTTGTTGTGCCTCATAAATTTACAATTTTATATAACAAGCATTATCTTTATTTATCTGTTAATGTTATATTAGTTTTCGCCTACAAGGAACATCAATATCATGGAAGATTTCATCAAGGAAGTTTCATGTCCTCTATATCTCATTACATATAATATGTGAATTTTAGAATTATAAATAACTAGCTTTCCGCCCGCGGCTTCGCCCGCGTTTTCAAAGAAAAACCCGTTCCCGTAGGAATTCCGGGATAAAACCTATCCCATGTCCTTTCTCGAGTATCAAAATATCTCTATACCAAATTTCATGCAAATTGGTTCAGTAGTTAAGGCGTGATTGAGTAACAGACAGATAGACAGAGTTACTTTCGCATTTATAATATTAGTATGGATTATTTGGTTTCTACTACAGATAATAATATAATACTATTAGTTTCTACAATAACGTACCTCTGTTCATTAATTCAATATCAGAACCAACTAACTAAAGTAGGTTAACGAATCTATGAAAATAGTATTCCGAAAATACACTGAAAGGTACTCTTAAATGCAATTCTTATTTAAAGTACATTGCTTTATGTCAAGCGAATGTAACTACAGCCTGCATTCAAAAGCGTCCTCCAGCCAGCGATCGATAACGAATCTGGAAATTCTATTTTGATAACAGATATTTCAAGTGACCTGAATTACTTTATTGGAAAGACTAATTTACTTACTGTGATTTGACTTGGAGTTTATTTTGGGAAGTGCATTAGGACATGGGTCTGGATTATCATTTGGTGATAAGTAATGGTAGTAAATTATTCGGTACATCGTTTACTGTATCGGGTATCCGTTTATGGAATGCCCTTCCTGAAACGATTCGTGGCGCCCAGACGATAAGATCCTTTAAAAAAATGCTTAAAGACTAAGTACTATCTATCTATATAAATATTAAATGTATGTTGTATATTATAATATGTATATATTGCTATTTGCTGTATATTGTATTTTTATTTATAGTTAAGTATATATGTATTGTAATCTTTGTATATACATATTATGTTTAGTAGGTTTATGTATTTTATAGTAGTAATTTTAATATATTAATTTATGTTGTATTTATAAATTATGTGTGACGTTGTGCTTTATTTATTTATTTTATTTTTCTTTTTTTTTTCTCTTCGAATTTATTATTTTAAATTAATTAGTTACTTGGCTTCCTAGCCTTTGGAATATTATGCTCTGTCCTTTACCATAAGGTTGCCTGGCAGAGATGGCTTAGAGCCATAAGGCCGCCATTTGTACATTTTGAATGGTTTTGTTGTACTTTTATTTTATAAGACTGTTGTACAATAAAGAGTAAATAAATAAATAAATAAATAAGATTAGTTAAAGATTTTGAGATCTTGTTTGAGGAATTAGTGGAAATTATTCCTTTTGTTAAACATAGGTATATGAAATAGACAATAAGATCCATTGATTATAATAAATACGGTCATTACTTGATGATTTACAATCTTGCACGTTTAAGAAAGATAAGTGAAAATTTAGTTGTGTTTATATGCATGTTAACTGCAAGACAACAACAAAATCAATGTGCCCTTAAGGGCCGGCGCCCACTGCCGGCACGGCGTGGCATGGCAGGGCAGAGGATTTTATTACTAATGAAGTTATTTTGAATCTTATTTCAATCAGTTTAGAATTCAAGTTACTTTATTTCGATGCCACGATGCCGCGACGTATCGCAGGATGCTGCAGCATGACGCGGCACGCCGCAGGGTGCGGCGGCATGACGTGTCTTGCTGTTTCATTCCAAGGAATGCCGCGGCGCGCCATTGCATCCCGCGAGGCGTATGCGTCACTTTGGGGTCGAGGAATTATGATTGCTAGCTAGTTGAAATAAGGTTGAAACTTATGCAGCATTAGTGGGGCTTTTAGCAGGATGCCACGGTATGCCACTGAATGCCGCGGGATCACGCAGCACGCCGCGGGATGCCACTGCACGCCGCGGGATGCCATTGCACGTCGCGGGATGCTCTGCCGTGCCATGCCGTGCCGTGCCGGCAGTGGGCGCCGGCCCTTACGCACAATCTTCACTAATACTACAAATAGGAAAAGATCATGAAAAACATACCTAGATTAGCAAGTTAAACATTACATAAAAATAACTACGTTAAAAACAACCGACTTCAAAAACGGAAAAGTAAAAAAATAGATTTGATATAATTAATTACTGCATAATATTATTTAGATGTGCTATTGATTAAATAGGTTTGATCACCGACCGATGCACCGACGTGCACGGGCTTAATACTAAGTGCTTAGTGCTTGCTTGTAAACCGGTTCAGAAACCTCGGAGTAATCGGTGTACATACATAAAAAAGACGTGTGGCACTCGGGGACTGCCGCGGTAAAGCTATTGCATACCATGCCTTCAAGCCACACCTCCGAGCCCGTCGGAGTGGGGAGCGTGAGGCTTTTTCGTTACGGAATTTCTCAATTCGGTCCCCGCGCTCAAGGCCCGCGATAGAAGCTATGCAATAGCTAAAAAAATATACCGGCCGAATTGATAACCTCCTCCTTTTTTTGAAGTCGGTTAAAAAGTACATCTTATACAACTTAAAACGTTTAAATTACATTCAGCTAACCTTAAATAGAGCCTTTATTTCAGTGGATTGGAAAACTGCCCATGCTCCTGGCAGTTAAACACGGGTAAACGATACCGCTTTTGACATTTGAAATTTGAGATAGGGCTTAAAGGCCCTTAAACGGACTTCGTGTGCGTTTTATTTATTGTGAGCGTTTTTGTATCTATTTTTTTGAGATAAGATGGTAAATTAATAACCACGGTAAATGAAATCTATGTAATGATGATTTAAAAGTGCTTTCAAAATAAGTGGTATTTATAAATACATGTTTGAGTTTGAGTTAAAGTTTTTTATAGTAGTTGTGTGTTCGAAGTGTTACAATTAGTTTTAGAGAGAGTTTATTTATAGAGAATAAAGAAATATCTAGGGTATTATTTTGAAAATGTTTAATGTAGAGCGCTTAATAGTTGTATTAATCATTTTAATTAGTTGTGGAAATAACATATTTAAAAAATACCACACGTCATTATATCAATTAATAAAACTAGCTATATAACAGCTATATTTAAACTTTTTAAATAATATCCAATAACGCTAACCCTAAAATATTATAATTAACTCAATAATTAACATTCTTAGACCAAATGCAATTACCCATAATGCAATAAGGTGAATATGAAAACTGTTTACAGGTCAATGGTAATTTCATAATAATGATTCAATTACGCGGCAGGTAATTAGATTTTATGGACCATTGTCCATGTGGAATTCAAACGCTGTATCAACCGGTTAATACCGGTTTTGTTTTTTAAATTTACGGTTTATATTGGACAATGGGAAAGTTATTAATAAGTCGAGCTTGGTGAATTCTTTTATTATGGTTGTTGATTATATATTTTTACTGAATTCTCATAAAATACTTACGTAATGTTTGGAAAACAAATTTTATCACGTGAACATAATATTATTCTTCAATTTATGATAATTTATAGGTAAATGCAGTATACATTGGTGTCATAAGCTATGAGTATACATGATTTTTGCTTTCCCTGCATTCAATACTTCGACACTGGTTAATACACAAATAATAAGCAATAATCAAGTCATAACAACTACACAGAACACCACCTGAATATAAAATTTGTAAAAATCCACTTACTAAAATTTGAATACCATTTCTGTAATATTTATATCTATCTTTCACACTCATAATATTGCGTTCAAATCTCATCAGTCAGGACACAGCCTAAGCCCTGACCGCTGTATGGGATTACGGCCTTAACATGGCTCAAGTTGGAATACGATTACATACCTATAGTACCTATTTATTGTGCCTATAGCTATCACATATATGTGACCACCATTGATTTGCGTTGAAAATTGGGTCCTTACCTCATTTTAATTAAATCTTTGACGTGGAGAATTGTCTTTCTCTAGTCTGATAGAAAATATTAAAAATGAACTTTACTCAAGTAATTCTTATGGGACAATTGAAGTTTTAATTGCTCCTTGATACATAAAAGTTATTTTCAAATTAAAACATGTTGGTGTGATTATAGTCAGGAACTCATTACGATACCAGAAAATAACATACATATTTACTTGCAACTTAAAGATTTATTATTTGCTTAATAAATCAAGATCTCACAGTCATAGTCATAGACGTAGTATATTATTATTATTCTGTGGTCATAGTCATTGAATTTGAAATTACATAACAAAATACATAGGTATAAGTTAATAAAAATTAACAATATAAAAATTAAATAAAAAACATTCCCATAACAAAGTTAAGCTTCAGCTTGTAATTACAAACAATTCGTTATTCCAAACATAAACAATCTTTTTGAAAGTTAAATATTAAATCGAATTACAGACGATTGAGAATATTAAACGCAATTTCTTAGAACTGTTATACCGGGAAATGTTAATTTAGATTGCTTTCCAATATTAGATGTTTAGGGAATCATGTGTGACGTTTGATTTCTCGGAATCATGTAATAAGTAATTGATTAGATAACCCCCGCAACTTCGTTTGCTCTTAAAAAGGAATATCATAAGCTATTTTTACAAAAAAAAAATTATTTATATTTTGCTCGTATAGATGCAATAGAGGTCGATAAAAGGCCATCCAATACAAATTATGTTTCAATTCGAATCAATAGTTCCTGAGATTGGCGAGTTCAACAAAATGTGGTATCATCGAGGTGTGCATTTAATTCTTTAGGAGATAATATATCTTATTACATAATTTAAAAAGGTAGGTACACTAACCTAATGACTGACCGGCTTGGTTGGTAGTGACCTTGCCTTCCAAGCCAGAGGTCGTGGGTTCGATTCCCACCCAGGGCAAATATTTGTGTGATGAAATGCTTGTGTGAAAATTGTCCTGAAACATTTATTATTAATTAAAAAATATGTACTTATACACCAGTCATTTAAATGTCTTCGTAGAACGATTTTTCAAATCCATACTTGTATTTCAAACACGTATCTTTTATGTGATATTTTATATGCAGCTATAAGAATAGTAATACTCTAATACTTTCAAGCCCTCGTATGTCATATTGTACTGCAATCGATTCATAATGGCCATGTTCAATTGTTCACGGGAAATTCCTATATTGTTCACGTATCTTCAAAGGCTTTGCTTCTCGTATTCTTCAACAAGACTCGTTAGGGATACTTAAGTAGAGACTAGATTTGCGACGAGTAATCTTTTAAAGTGGTATATAACTGTGTATTAAATGCATGGCTTTCTATTTTGTTATAAATATATATTTTTCGGTTTTGGGAGCATTTCGTAACTATAATTTATTGGTTTAAATAACGCGTAATATTTTATTTAGTTATTTATATCAAGTCGTTTAGACTATTGCCAACACTGTACTTTTTGAATTACAAATCTATTTAAAACAATTAGGTCAGGTTTTAAACGCTAAGTTTATAGTTAAAGTATTTAATTTAAAGACTGTAAATGTATGACTAGCTGCGCTCCGCGGTTTTACCCGTGTGGCTCCGCATTTGTTGGTCTTAGCGTGATGTATATAGTCTATGCGCTATAGCCTTCCTCGATGAATGGGCTATCTAACACCATTGAGTTACTATGAACTACGTACTAGAGAGGGCATCGCCACTACACTATTTGTAACACGAGATAGAGTCAATCGTCTCAAATCAATTTATTTTTTTACATTGATTGGTTTTAATTTATAAGTAATAAGAGGCAGAATATCTACAAAGTGTATGACTCACTAGCCGGCCCGCGCCGCGCGCCATCAGATTTTGTTCGTGGTGTCCTCTCTATACGTAGTAATAAAACCTCAATGTCTAACACCGAAAGAATTTTTCAAATCGCACCAGTAGTTCCTGAGATTAGCGCGTTCAAACATACAAACTCTTCAGCTTTATAATATTATTATTATTATATAATATTAGTGGTATATTGAAACATAAGCGTTTCGTTACAAGTTAAAATTAAATAAACAACAACAATATTTATATTTCATTCATTAATAGACTTTTAACAAAACTATTAATTGGACCTAGTGTAGTTTGTAACATCACAGGTATCTCAAAATCGCATTACATTAGGTTGATAACGTTTCTAATACTGTACACACTGTGTCAGTAGAGGCCGATGGACGACACTCGATATCTTAGTTATTTCATTTTCTTCTGTTGCTCATAACGTAGTTATTTTTCTAGTGAGAATGTAAAGTACGAAATTTGATAATTATCTTTTTTAAATAATTTGTAAAAATATAATGCTTTTCAGTGAGAATAAATGAAATCATGAATTTATACCTAACCGCTCTGTTGCACTGATTTAGCTTTACCGTTTTTATATCGAAAATCTAAGAATCAAATAATAATCATCAAACTCAAACCAAAAACTCAATATAACGTGTACTTTTACTATCAATAAAGCTGTAATGTATGTAAAATACTGTGATGTGTTAATTAAAACTGAAACTAGCTGTACCCCGCGGTTTTACCCGCATTTCTCCGCTCCTTTTTGGTCTTAGCGTGATGATATATTATAGCCTATAGCCTTCCTCGATAAATGGGATATCTAGAACCGAAAGAATTTTTTTAAATCGGACCAGTGAGATTAGCGCGTTCAAACAAACAAACTCTTCAGCTATAATATTAAGTCTAGATTAAACAGACTTTCAAACTTAATGCAAAAATCTATACCTTAAATTTATACATAAAATAACGAAATCGTTTAGCAGTTTTAAGCCAGTACTACACTACTATTGAAATAGCTTTCATTGCAGGTCATGTGGCAGACCATTGAGATGCATTGTAAATGAACCGATTGCTTTAAGATACACTAGTTAATTGTTTATGGATTGCCTTTGGATCGTTATGTTCATTCTATGTTTCTGCAATTGGCTATTGTTGGATTGCATTTGACTAAAGACAATTAACAGAGTGTACCGAGTATCTCTTTCAAAATTAAGTTTTTCCAAATCTGATTGGACTGGAGCAAAAAGCATGATGTCATTTTTGTGTTTTAAAAGTTATCTAGTGTAAAATCATGAAGAAAAATAGCAATAATAATTTTGTACGATTCTATTACATTGTAACTTCCATATGGGAACACAATATTATGTCCTGAAATAAAACAATTTTATTTATTACTAGCTGTGCCGCGCGGTTTCACCCGCGTGGCTCCGCTCCTGTTGGTCTTAGCGTGATAATATATAGCCTATATTACTCGTGGATAATGTAGCTTTCGAATGGTGAAATAATTTTTAAAATCGGTCTAGTAGTTTATGAGCCTATTCATTACAATCAAACAGACAAAGTTTTCCTCTTTATAATATTAGTGTAGATTTAATCAACAATTTGTAAGCTAATTTACTGCTTTATTCATCCAAAGTTCATCATTTTGTCCAATCTAAATAGGAAAGCATCCGTATATGTTTTGTAAATGAGTTTCTTGATTCAAATATTGTGACACGCTGTAGGTACTTATTAAACAGATCTAACCCCTAAAATAACCTTTCAATATTAACCTACTGAGCACAATGATACTTCTACTATAATTCTACGATAACTATCTACTATATTTATATTATTTAAACATGTATTCATTGCTTTTGTTCCAGGGCCTGGTATAAAAGGCACCATGGCCATCCTGAACTGCCTGCTGGCTCGACAACTTTGCTTCGAAGACGCCTCCTGTTCCGCCATCTTGGAAATTATACCGCGTGTCTGTGGATCTGAACTTGGTTAGTAAATTTGAAGTATTTAATATTGTACATGTTTATATTATAAATTAGCTTATCGCCCCGACTTCGCATGGGTAAACGTTTCCTTGTAAGCTGTTAAATTTTTCAAAGTATTTATCATGAAAATACAACGTTACGTTAAGCCGTTCTTATGTTATAGGTAAGGAATGGTACATAAGACATTGAACAGCAAATTCGATCGTAATAGATATGAGCTTTTTTAGGTATATAGAGTTATATGAAAGAGCTGTAAATAAAATGAATTAACAAATAGAATGTGTTCATATACCCTTGTATGTAATTTTAAACATATAGCAACAGCTTTTAAAATAGGTCAATCCGGAAGAAGCCAGGGCCAGCGGCTAGTATTTTCAATACGAAATATTCCACCTTTGACATTCAGCGACATAGGACAATACTGTTAACACTATGCAATATATCCGTTATAGATTCCGTATAACAATTATATTGTTTGATCTCGGAGATATTCACAATACAGGGATTTCTAGCTCTATCCTTTGTGTGATCGCTTTTCATACTATCACCATAATCTGTACATCTATCTATCATTTTTCAAATATTTTTACGATTTTCATTGTATGTTGAATTTAATTTATGAGTTTGTTACTCTTTCACACAAAAAGGCTAAATCAGAATAACAAAAGAGCTAGAAACACTTGCTGTTGCGTTTTCGTCGAAAGCTAGACTAAACACGATCATGCCTTCAGTACCTTTTTTTATTAAGTTTTATTCATAGTTCTACAACCATATAGCTACCATTTTCTTTATGTTTCTAATGTTAAACTCGTATAAATGCTACAAAAATACACATCACCGTTCTGCATAAAGATATCTCGACGGACATAGTATGGAGATTTCTGGAATCTTCCAAGGGCTTACTTCTAATCCCTTTATCCTGTTGACTTGTTATATCCGTCAGATGTCGCTTGGCTGATGGCCCAATTGTTCGAGAGAATTGTGATCTAACGCTGTAACATTGTAATGTCCTAAATTATTGTATTTTGCGATTAGCTTGTATAAGATCTTTGGTATAAAAGCGATTCAAAATTATTAAAACTTATTTTGTTTACATTCTCACTTAAACTACTTTTGTAGGTACCAAATTTTATCTAAATCGGTTCAGCCGTTAAGGAGACAAATAGACAGAATTTCGCATTTATAATATTGGTATGGATATCACAAATTAATGTGTGAAAAAGAGTCCTACTCTACCGTTTCATAGCTTCCTGATACATACGTTCTGTTTATCTCTCAGTTAAAATGACAAATATGTATTGAAAAATAAGTCTATATAAGTGAATAATAAGTCTAAGTATAAGTGTCCAATATATTTAAAACAAAAATCACAAAAATCTGATAGCAAGAATCGAAACTAAAACCAAATGAAAACCGCCAAAACTCTGCACCGCAAAATATTTTAAAAATCTTGTATCGTGTTTGCGAGATGAAGCCTTTGTGAAGCCGAAACTATTATGCATGAACCGGCATTCAGGATTCCCTTACAAATAGTTTGGTACACTGTCACGTAACTTCGACGATAATACTGTGTTTGGAATGTTTTAGCCGACTTCGAGAATTGAGGATTTCAACAAGCGTATGTTTAGTGTTGGAACTGTAGATTAATTACATATGGCAATGGAATATAGTAATAACTAACTGTATGTTACTAACTAATCTATATTAATATTACAATAAGCTGAAAAGTTTGTTTGTTTGAACACACTAATCTCAGGAACTTCTGGTCCAATTTGAAAAATTCTTTCGGTGTTAGATAGCTCATTTATCGAGAAAGGATAGGCTTTAAATCATAACGCTAAAACTAACAGGAGCGAAGCAACGCAGGTGAAACCGTGGGGCACAGCTAGTTATTTATATGTTCACGCAGTTCTCAGAATTATAAGGTTTAAAAGCTATAACTTATTATTTATATAGTTTAAAAAGTGGGTTTAAATCGAGTCTAAAAGTGTTGTCTACATACAGATGAAGCTGTAAAAGCGTGTTAAAAATGGTAGAAAACGGTAAAACTATGTTATGAAGATTCAAAGGGCTTCCATAAGAATTCTAATTGAATAAATAAATCTTTGAATTTAAGTTTGACTCCATTTATTCTCTAGCCATTAAACAAAACTGGGAAACAGTGTCAACTATATAAAAATCGGTTTAATAATAATAATAGCGCAAAGATTTTTATCTGGTTCAAGGTTTATGTTTTGCGGATACAACGATGAAAGTTTTAAATAATTGTTTCGTGCAATTTACCTCTCGGTTAATTGTATTGTTTTAATGACGTCATAACCGCTTACCGCAGATTGTATAGCTGTATTAAATAGAGCTTAATGTTATAATAAATATCATTAACTTTATTGACTATTTAGACCTAAATAGAAATAGATTTACAGAAATTGCTATTATCCTTTAAATTTTGAAATATCCAAAGGTCTACACATGGGTACATTTTTATTTAGTTGTATAGAATTCACACTCACACATATCTT
>CAJQZN010040502.1:97374-107423 GCA_907164685.1 Colias eurytheme
TCACACAACAAAAATAGCTTTACAGCGGCAGTCCTCGAGTGCCACACTTTTTTTTTTTATTTAGAAGTAAAGTTGGTAAGCTTAAGTTACAGCTTCGTTGGTGCTTTGACAATTACATGAACTTATATTTTTCCGCTTCCGCTATTTAAAAATATGAATCTATTATAGAAATAAAACATTTTTGATTATTCAATTCCATATTAATTGGTATTAAATACTTAATTGAGTTGTGGATCAATTCCATTTACAAGAATAGCTGTACAAATTCAAGGAAAAATATAAAATTGCTTCCACCATTTTCATTTAATTCCTTTGTACACTAAACATATAAACTCATTCATTAAAAACATTTATGATAACAACAAAAATTCCTCCGCGCGAATATAGGCCAATTACATGACAAATAAAATGAAATAAAAAAAATTAATATAATGTTATGAATTAAAATAACAAAGCTCTCTTGAGAATGGTTTGTTGCATAAAATAGTACACCAATGAAATGTTGTATTGCCTTTTATTATTTAATAATTAGACTTTATAATGAAATGGACATAAAAAAACATATAACATTAACATTGAAATCAGTATTTATTAAGCTATTGCATAGCTTCTATCGCGGGCCATGAGTGTGGAGACCAGAAATTCCGTAACGAAAATAACCCCCCACTACGACCAGCACAGCGGTGATAATTGTTATGCTATGCTATAGCTTTACCGCGGCAGCCTTCGAGTGCCACGTCTTTTTTAACAAACACAAACACAGACACAGACACAGACACAGACACAGACACAGACACAGACACAGACGCTGACACCGACACCGACACCGACACCGACACCGACACCAACACCGACACCGACACCGACACCGACACCGACACTGATACCGACACCGACAACGACACCGACACCGACACCGACACCGACACCGACATCGCCACCGACACCGACACCGACATCAAGCTTTGTTACTTTATGGGTATCAAGTCGTATGAATATTAATTCTAATTCATGATGAAATACGTATTATAGTAGGTACCACCACGCCATGTTATTAGTATTCCATAATTATCATATCAAAATTACTTTTTTTCTTGTAATTATGTTTTTTTTTTAATAAAATCGGCAAAAGCAATATGTCGCTTTTTATGTCACATCGACTCAAACATCTTACTATATCATAAGAACAAGACATGTATATGCCCTCACATTCAAATGAAAATGTAATATCGTGATATTATGTTTATAAAGTGATTTCATAACACAATAACCACATTAAGGACATATTCACACCACAGGCGACAGTGATCCACGTACTTATATTTAATAAAATTATGATTACGAATCCATGTCATATAAAAATAGAAGACGTTGACAAAATTATGTTGTTTCGGGTGATGTTCATTTGATTAAAATCCTTATGAATAAAAAAAGTAATTTGCAATTTGTAAACAATATTGGCAATTCAGTTAAAAGATATAATTATTTAATAGAAATACGTTTAGCATAAATACTATAATAGTAATAACGTCTCTGAACTATTATTACAGAGGATTCTGGTTTTTATTGTTATAATCTATACTTAATATTAAAGCTTAAGGGTTTGTTGGTTTGTTAGTTTGAACGCGCTAATCTCAGGAACTACTGGACCGGTTTGAAAAATTATTTACGTGTTAGATAGCCCATTCATCGAGGAAAGCTATAGGTTATATATCATCACGCTAAGACCAACAGGAGCGGAGCCACGCGGGTCAAACCGCGGAGCGCAGCTAGTATAATACAAATAATATTCATACACTTTGTGATGATTAAATTAATATATTATTCATGACCAATTTATTTCTTATATTTTCATTCAAATGAAAATTACTGAAATATTTGCGAACCCGATTTCCCTAACAACCCTTTTTTTCGCGGCAAAATCAACAAAAATTACTCTAAATACATTACCGTCACGTCACCCGTTATCGAATTAAATTGTACGGTTCGTAATCGAATAAAAATACCTCCCGATATTTAGCAAGCAAAGCGGGGAATTAGGGTTGTTCAGGGAACGTTTTTGAGAATTAACGTCGATAATGCAAGACCCTCGTCAGAATGACAAGAGGACACCACTATATAAGTCATTGGAGGCTTACGAAGAATAGGCTGTACTTGCCTATTTTTAAAGCACTTTGACTCTATTTAAATTATGTAATAGGTAAAAGGTTATTCGGAATTCTAGACTCTGTAAGTCGCCTACTCTAATAATAACTACTGTTAGGGTTTTATCAAAGCGTTTTTCGACAAAAATTATTAATAGAATGTAAAGACATCGTCATGTATAAAGGTATTTATTGTACAAACCAAATAAAAGTAACAAAAGCTACAATTTTGTTTTGTCATTGTTCAAAAGGGAAAACAATTCATATTTTATAAACGTGGGTAGAATAAATAAAACATGACATTAGGTAATTGTAAGATAAAATAAAATGTATTCAATTAAAATTAAATGAACAAATCAGTATCTATCTAAGAAGCGATTATTTTCCCTGAGGTGGGACGAATATAAATTAACAATAATTTTCTGATTATACTGATACTAATTTACTGAATGGAGTGGAAAAAGATAAAATCACCAGACCAAGCAAAGTAAAATAGGCTACCTTAAATCTGGATTATTTTTGGCAGAAAATTAATTTTTTGATCTTCTTGATTTGAAATCAACCAAAAAATATAACTTATAATTTCCCTTGTACACTGTACAGGACAGATGCATTTTCCATCATTTCCTCTAAGCTTTTTAAAGCTTCACAGGCAATAAAAATACTCTCAGTTAAAACTAAAACGCTGTCCTATGTAGGTCCGCTTTTTACATATTATCACATGTATATAGCCTTTTAGTTTTATATTATTTGTGTTATATAATAAAGGAGAAATCAATTTAACTCTATCGTTACTGTGATCTTAAAAAGTTACGCTTATTGTACTATATACGTTTCACAAGGTTACCTACACACGTGTATCCGTTTTCGCGTTTTCGAAACTCGACGTAAAATAACGCCAAGATAACTGTCATTCACAATAAAGGAATGATCACATAAACGTAAATAAGAAGCGACAAGAAAGGTCTAACATGGGTTTTTACGTAATTTGAGTAAAAAGAAATTGTAAGAGATAACAATAAATAAACGTGAGTCGTAGATTTTTGGGGGCTTTTTTTTTTCAAAATTTTTTGTAGCGACCCTTTGGAGATTGAGAATGGCTATGTTGTTTTTTGTAGTACATTGACTACTTTACAAAATCGAAATTTCAAAGTGGCGGTAAAGTTATTTGTTACTGTATGGGTTCGACTACACTTTCATGAATATAATTTGATAAAGGTAAAAGTGTTTTCTTTATGCTGTATTTCCAAAAAAAAAATGCCCAGTAAACTTATCCGGTCAAAAATCGCCAGCCAATGCCAAACTTTTACTATTGATGTATGTATGTGAATAATAATCTTCTTATATATAAAAATGAATCGCAAAATGTGTTGGTAAGCGCATAACTCGAGAACGGCTGAACCGATTTCGATAATTCTTTTTTTATTATCTTCCTTGTAGTACGAGGATGGTTCTTATGTAGAAAAAACGTAAACATGTACCACGGGCGAAGCCGGGGCGGACTGCTAGTAAATTAAAAATAAATACTATCACCCTATTCACCATGTTAAGTTCTCTCTACAACCGATTAACTATAACTTAGAACTCTCTCTATACAAATGACGGACATTTTATTCACATTACATAAGACTTCCAATAAACGAGTCCCATTCAGTACACGTAAGAAAACCAATCAAGAATATCCAACGGAATTCAGCCAATCAAAGGATACGATGAATAGCTGGAAAAAATCGTCATCAGACATTCACTAATGACATACAAAAACCATGTAATTTTGTTACATGGGTATGGATTCGGGAAATACTCATTTATGTTGTACTAAATGAGGTAGAATATGGTTGATTGTAGTTTTGTACTACTAATTGATGGTAATAATAAAGTACTTTATGGTATTAATTTATATAGCTATTATTTATTAAGAGTTTGTTTGAACGCGCTAATCTCAGGAAACTGGTCCGATTTGAAAAATTGTTTCGGTGTTAGATAGCCCATTTATCGAAGAAAGCTATATTATATCATTACGTATGACCAACAGAAGCTGAGCACTGCGGGTAAAACCGCGGGGCACAGCTAGTATTTTATTAACCAAAGTCAAAGTTCGTATAGTAAAGAAATTAAAGATACAAATACAAAATAAAATAGATCAAAATATACAATAGAAAAATAACACTTGAACTCGTTATTACTATACGAGAAATATCGAAAAGTTGTACACAAAACCCTTGCCATATTCAAAAGAATAGCGATAACAAACAAATAGTTGGACAAACTAAGGAAAACTCAATAAAATGAACAAAATCCTACGAGTCCTTCAGGTTGGCGATCTCGTTAGGGCGGGGTAGGCCCTTTCGACATGTGTGATATGTATAGCCTTTGTTAGCCCTTACAGTGCATTTACATTAAACGAGCGAATGCTCATTCTAACCCCACTATGTCAAATTATTTTAGTGTAGGCGTAAAGCATTAAAATTCTTAGTGTAAACAGGCGTAGAGCATTTCGTTGTTCTTAGTGCGTTCGAAAAGATTATATGCAATGATCTAATACTGAACAACACTGAATACGAGTTTTCGTTTACACTGAAAGATCACGAAAGAATGCTCTTGCTCTAGCTCTATGTTCGTTTGATGTAAATGCACCGTTACTGGAAGGACATACGCATTCGGCTACCAATAAATAAGAACGATTGTTGGATTGGTCAAAGGGAATACGATTTTTGGAAAGACACGGAAAAAGAAAAAGAGAAGATTTAAGTTCGTATGACTCTAGATAAAGTGTCAATGTATAAAAATGTTGTGTGGTTTTATGAAACCACGGTAAAAGTGAAACTGTTCGAACGGTTCCGAACACTGCTTTGTGTAGCGCATGTCGCGATACACGCGACATGCGCTACACAGACCAAAAAGTTTGAGACGATGTAATAAAAGTTTCACTTTAAAATGTGTAATTGTTAAAGAAACTGGTTTAATTGACTCTATATAATTATAATGCGTAATAATTTTCGATTTAACGTATTATAAATTCCTTGTATTAAGGTAATTCGCTAACAAAATGAAGCAGTAATATTTATTATTATTACTTTTCCAAAAGAAATGTTATTAAACAGATAATGTTACACAACAAAGTTTTTTTCCAATCCTTAATAATTGGTCCATATGTATCAAAAACATGTTTATCTCATAGAAATAATCACAAAAATATACCAATAGAATCCCTCTGGAAGGCAATAGAAAACAAAATTTCCACGCAGTTACCTAGATCTTAGATACACACTTGACACAAGGGGATTGAATTCCATCCATTAGTGTTATTATATTTACTATCCTACTCGATAGCCCTTATCAGATTGCAGATATTACCTTTAGAATATAATACCTATATATTATATTCTACTTAGCTATTATTTACTTAAGGTTCTGTCAACTCCAGAAATTAGCTTCTTAAATATAATAGAGTAATGTAAATATGTTGAATTATATCATTTTAGTAAAGGCTCAAATGTTCTTTTTTTCAGTTGATAAAATGTGTTATCACGTTTTTTAATCACTTTATAAAGTTATTTTTCAAATCATGTTTTGATTCACCTTGATGATGTCACCACGCTTGTAATAAAGTATTTGGAACGTAAACGTAAACGAACGTTTTTTTTAATACTGAACAAACATGTAAAATAAGATGTAGCCACGTTCGTTATAAAGTGGTCGAAACTTAAACTATAGTTTTTTAACATTGAATAAACCTGTCAAATAATAATTTGTGTCTCAATTAACTGCGTTTTAAATTTGACGCAAAATATATTTTAACTAAATAAACCATAACTGCGTCATCAAACAAAATCAAGTTCTAAAACTTTAGCATCGATCTTCTGTAAACTAACAGTTTAATACATATAAATACTTTAATTACTTTTAACCTACGTTCAAAACGATCTTTTACTGTATGTTTTGTTGAGTTCTTTTATCATTTTCTCCAGTTGCGTGCTCAACGGTGACTGTGACGAAATGCCAAGCTGCCCTGCGGACCCTGCAAGCGTTCCCGTTCTTCAAGCCGACCTGCCTCTGCCGGGAACCGAACGTCGATCCTGAGTGTAACTCGTTCCGTGACTTTCTGTTCGACCATCCATGCGTGTTTGTGATGAAGAAGGGTATGTTTTTTTTAATAATGTAGTGGTATACATTACCTAATTTTCTAGAGTTAAATATCTCTACTTAATATGCGTAGTTATAATTTGGCCAGTATATACTTAGAACAATAAACTGATTCTATGATTATATAAGGTTTAGATTTAATTACAGAAAATGTTTTTATTGGCCTTTTCATTGGATTATTATCAATTTAGTCATTAATTATTTAAAGTCTTAGATTTCACAATGATAAAGCCAAAACATCTCATGTTTCTTTTCTATTAATTTTATGTCATTTTTTTATGATTGTTGAATGATATTCTTTTTTTATGTTCAAACAGAGAAAGACCCTTACCCAGTGGAGACTCTACCAACCTGTACCTACGCGCTAAGTGTCTGTCACAACGAAAAAGCCTGCTCCGTTCTTTTCGACCGCTTCAAGAACGCATGCAAAGCCAGGGACGGAGAATGTCGTATGGAGGATAGGTAACCACATATTTATAAGCTAACTAGCTTTCCGTCAGCGCCTTGGCCCGCTTTTATGTAAACCCTAATAAATTTATACTAAAAACTTCCTGGAGAATTACTTACCTATTAAAATTAACCCCATTGAAATAAGATGCGTAATTTTACAGATCTAAGCACACAGACGCACGGTGGAAAGCGACTTTGTACTTTTATATGGTGGGTTCAGACGCTTGCGTTCAAAGTGGCATTCTACGAGCTCAAGCACGGGCACAAGCATGTAAACATGTGGTTTGTGCATGCGCCCGTGTTTGTTTGTTTGTACCGTAAGCGTACGAGCTGCTTGCCAGACTGCTTGCCACGCGTCTGAACGTAGCAATATATGTATTGATCGACACAATCTTTTGATTATAATCAATATAATAACGGTTACATTTGTTGACTAATGAAGCATTTGTCATAAAGCATTTGAATAGTATGAAACTAAAAATCAAACAAAACATTAGTTTTCTTTAAAATTTATGAAAAACATTTTTTTTTAATTTCCGGAATAAATTCTGAATTTATTGTGAAAATTAATTGAAACGCATTTTACCTATTTGTAAATTGTCAAAAGTCCTACCACGTTATTCGTCTTAAATTTCCACGCAATAATACTGAAACTGTGTTGGCCGATATCTATCAATCAAATTAAAGAAACAATTTAATAACATTTTGGCAAGCATAACAGAATTATGGACGCTCTACGAAACTTTGAGAGGTTACTTCGAGTTTCACAAAATTTATGAGACTGTTATTTTTTAGCTTAATTTTTTGTTAATTTTATTATTTCTATAAGTATTTTAAATGTTTCTCGAATTATAGTTGTTTTGCATATACATTCTACATAATATCTATTATTTTTGTTTGTTCAAAATAATGTAATCAAGTTTTGAACAGTGGTTTATCCAGTTCCTATGGAACACTAACGTATTTTTATTGTAACACATCTATCACATAGGCAAAGGAGAATGCGAGTAACTTTTAAAACTGTTAAAAACTAACTCCAACTGTATTCATTCAATTATTCATAATCTTCAAAATAAATACCTGTAGGCTGTAGTAGTAGCTTAACAATAACAAACATTAAGTTTTAATTACAAATTTTTAACATATTTTTCAAAATTTAGCATATTTTCATTCATAATATTTGAGTATGCAATAAAACAGATAATTTCGTGAAAGATCTTTTTATAATCAAACCTAATAACGTATTCTGGGGCAGTTTTAAAATATCCTAATCGGCCACTGACCTCTATTGGAGTCAGCTTCTCACTGAATTATATAATTAATTTTCCTATATAAATCCGGAACAGTTAAGACATGAACGTACTAAAACTGGTATCTTTAATGCATAGAATTTTACATGATATACTATTACATAGGAGCGGTAGATCGTTATTTTAAATCATTAACTTAGAATAGTACATGTATGCAGTTTTACTTTTTTATTTACGAAACTTCTCATTAAATAATAACGAATAACATTTAGAAATAATCTTTAAAGAGCTCTAATATTTGAAACTTAAAGGAATAGACAAGAAATCCTAAATAATTTAGAACACTGTAATAAAGACTCAAATTATCTCTATAATTTTGCGAGAGAATTAAAGGAAAGATATACATTTTTTTTTTATTTTTAAGCTACTACCGGCAAGCTTTTTAAAAAACTGTATTCAACAAAGCCGTGCTATATTTTATAGTATCTACAATCACGTTTATTATTTTTACACGCTTTATATTAGCTTCACCTGTATGTTTGTAAGTTTGTAACCGACTTCTTTGAGCGCGATTTTGACCCACTTTAAACGGCCAGATTTCGTTCAAACTTTGTAGATTTATTTAGGACCGATGACAATACACTAATTTGATAAAATAAATAATAGTTAAAAAAAAATAAAAAACACGCGTTTTATAGAAAACCGAACTAAAAGCGTGTTTTTTAGTTTTTTTTAACTATTATTATTACTATTAATTAAAACCTGCAGCAACACTGAATGCGTAGACAAAAATTCACAAATTTTAAAACGTATTTCATCAAACGATCTTGTACCTGTTATAATGTCAAGTATGCATATTTTTTGTACACTTGAAACGTGTTGAGACGAAGTCAACGAATTTTCAGTCTGACCTCTACTTTTTCAGTGAAAGATATTTGTCTGCGACATCACAGTTTAAAATTCTCAAAACTAGTTTATTTATTTGTATTAATTTGTTCGTCTCAATTTCTTCTAATCTTTCTTGTTAATGAATTCGATGTCAAGTTATCAAATTAAAGTATAAATGTCTTTAATTATAGCAATATAGATACTAACAAGGACAGCTATAATGTCAAGTAAATTATAAAATGAAATGTATTCAAGTATTACCAATTTCTTTTCAAAATTATTCTTAAAGTTTTGCTTTATGTATCTAAATATTTTGAACGCTGTAATTTCCTATAATTAAAGGTGCAGAAGACCATGTACTTAAATAATTAGATGTAACAAATGTAATCTGTATCCTCTGTTGGAAATTCTAAATAAATAAATAAATAAATTTAATGTAAAAATAGCGCAGATGATCTTTATAAGGTTTGTTTTAAGTCATTACTAATTCATAAAACGTGGTCTTTAAATAACGTAATCAAACTTATTCGTAGCCTTAACATTTGAAACTATACCCCCTACATTATAACGTAACGTATATGAAATATTGGCCTATATTTCTAACACATCAATTTTCAGTAATAAAACTATTACACCATAAAGTTGCCTTCGCGTTTAGACTCTCCATAAATTGTTATTACGCATTTTTATTGCTCCAAGTGCTTGCCACTATTATGGCAAGGTTCTTTTAATAAATTTACAAGTTTCAGCTGGATTCTGGTATCAAATGTCGTTTATAAATTTGTAAGGGTTTTTAAATTGTTAGGGATATAAGTAAATAATGTGTAACGTTTTGGAATTTTCAAATAGATTATTTACTGCTGTGTATAAATATTTTACTTCGTTTGAAAGTTCTTATTTTTGGCGTAGGATAATATGTTTAAAATAAAAAAATATAACTCTTGATCCGATAAGTTTTTAATAACGCACATATTTTTAACAGAAAAGACTCATAATTCTTAGTTATGACTAAGTAAATTATAACTCATAAAACGATTAACACAGTTTCAATTGTTTTAATTTCCTTTTATATTTATAACTACTTTTCATATCATAAAAGGGAAAAGGCTAGGTTATCTGTATATTCTTATATATAAAAATGAATCGCAAAATGTGTTGGTAAGCGCATAAC
>CAJQZN010040502.1:107433-127480 GCA_907164685.1 Colias eurytheme
TTCGATAATTCTTTTTTTATTATATTCCTTGAAGTACGAGGATGGTTTTTATGTAGAGAAAACGTAAATATTATGTACCACGGGCGAAGCCGGGGCAGACCGCTAGTATATAAATATAAGTCTTTTACCTTGCCTAGCGTTTGTCATTAGCTGGCTTTTCAAAAACGGGGGAAATTCAGGAAAACACTGGGAATAATGAAGAAAATGATACGGGAAAAATCTGGGAAGGGAGATAAAAACATGGACCTTCGGCTGTATAAACACAGTAACACACGCATACACAATCACAAATATCTATCAAATAAATTATTGTATTGTCACCTTTCCTTGATAAGTGTACAAAGTTTTAATTAAATAGTTGGTAAAAATTGTGTCTACAGGAGTCGGTTATACAGTTGAAGCTAATGAAAACATGTTAAAAAGGTCAGTTATAAAGCTATGTCCACACTGCAGGGAGGCATGTCGCGAAGCCTGGGCCGGTCTGCGTCTCTCTCCGCTCTTCGGATGCATTTGCCCCAACACCCACATGAAGAAACGGTGCGACAGAATCTTTGCGGTTGTTAACCATAACCCCTGCGTTGGTGAGTACGCACCCTTAGCTTGCTTTATGTCTGTGTTTTGAGTGAGATAATATGTTTAAATAAATATAATAACACACTACTTTTGCGACGTAATAAAGAGAAATATGTAGGTAGAAACTATTGAAATTTACGATACTCTATGTGGTTTTTAAAGATAACAATTGCCTGTATGAGAAAATAAGTATTCTTTAGATATAATATCAAGTGTTTGTTGTTTACACGTTGCATTTATTACGCAATGTCAAAGTGAATTAACAATTCAATAATATCCCCTGTTAAAATCGAAAATTATTAATTTTCCCAATTGTAATACAGGTTCATAATTTAACTTTAAAATGACATCATATAATTTGAACCTTTGCAACTTGTGTGTAACAGATTTATTAATTATGTGAATCATAGAGATTTGATAATATTATCAAGTGATGGTACATTAATGACGTCACTAAATTATAATATTATTATTATTAATATTATACATATTGAATAGTGTTCCCTCGCTCTGAATGTGTATATAATTAACGATGGAGAAATTCATAGAGCGATCAATTGTTTACCTTGTTCATAACGTGTTGTTTTGGATTTGAATTAAATATTAATATTTATTTCATAAAGTACATTACTTAAATAACGTGAACAACATTGAACTAATAAATATTTTTTTAAGTATACATAACAGGCTCAATAACAAAAACTTCTAACAGTAAATAAAATCACAACGATCGCAAAAATATTATATAGAGTAAATATATTTTGTATTTCCGAACGAAACTTTCAATATTGTTATTCGGAAAGTTTCTCAATCTAAGCAGAGAATTACAACTAAACTAGAAGTGGTATCGTAATCATATCGCATCCAATAAAGTTAGCTTCGATATACTTGTGTTTATAACCTTTGATCCGCATCGCAACTCTTATGTGATATTTGCTAGGGCTGTCACTAATGAACAATTATAATTTGTATTAATACAAACATATTTAACGACTTTACTAAGCCAGAAATGTTAGCCTGTGCCTAAGTTTAATGTATAAAGTAATCAAGTATTTATACATGATATGACTATTCAATCAAAAATATGAATACATGTATTTAAAATTTAATTTCCGAGCAAAAATATTGATCCCCAAAAATTTATAGCAACATACGTCAGGCCATAAAAACTTTTTAACAACTCAAATTTTCAATATCCCGATACGACGCTATCATAAACGTAATAAGGCAAATACACATTTAACGTAAATCCTGTTTCAAAAGCCTTTAAAAATCAATCTACAAAATTATACTGCATGCTCCCCTCTGTCGTGAAGAATATAGGGCCAATTAAAATGGTTTTTGTTGCGTGACAACGAGACATTTCCAAGTTAGCATGTAAGCTAGCATGCTACATTGGTCAGTACTAAATGCCTTAAGAATTATTAAAACTATGTTTTTCGATCATTGCGCGACGCCCAAGGAATTGATAAAAATTTTCGTTCAAATTTTAATTACGCGTTGACATGGAAATCTGACGTCAAACTGACGTAAGCAAGAAATTAAAAGATTTGTACTTATTAGTAAGTAACATATAAAATTATAAGGTAGATAAAAATCTATTTTTCAAATTAATTAAATGCAAAGCCCTTAGTTTTCTTACTCGTAGATAAGAAAAACATTTAAATACCTTATTGTGTGCGCAAATCGTTATTTAATGTATGATTTCTTGTATATTAATGCAGGATTTAGAAACAACTCTACTTACATATATTTAAATACAAATCAGCCATAAAGGAACCTTTAAAATTGCATAATTAATGAATCCATTTACCAAAATCACCAGAAATAGAGTCCAGCCTAAGACCTTAATAAATTTAAACCTACACATTACTCACATACGAACAATGTTTATATTTAGGATTACGTTAAATAATTTATCAGTTATGTATAGGTTTTAGTTCCATAGTTTAGTAATTATAACATGGCTCTACCTGTTGTTATTTTTAACTACAAACTGTTGTAGGTACAAAATGTAAAGCAATTTCTAAAGGTAAATTTAATCCATGCTTATTTTACATGCTGTTTAAACTACCAAATTATTACTTTTTGTATACTAGATATTCCAAATGAAAAGGCATATATTAGGTAAATTTTGACATCTTCAAGTATGGCAACAGTTGTGACAACTTTCTACAAATTGTATGCAACGAAATAGAATTTAGGTATTTATTTAAATGTACATTATTTTCCGTGTATCTTGTGTATCATGTTAAATTGTATATTAAAATAGTTACAATTACAATATACCTATAAACATATTTAAGAGTTTGATAGAATTATATTTTTAGGTATAAATTAACAAGAACATTTTTTGTAAGACCGCTGCAATTGACCAACAAATATCATTACAATTTCTCATCCCTTCTTCCTAATATCTCTATAGTCCTAAAACAGAAAATGTCACTAAAAACTGCCAACCCTATCTCAGCCCTAGGGTAGTATTAATCCTCTAGCGGTCGATTTCTTGCCGCCAGCTTCAACTTTCAATCTAGACTGAGCCATTTAATTCCATAAATCGATGGCTTTCCTTTGTTTGTGCTATTGGAAATTAAATTGAATTCCTTTGGAATGAGACCTCACTTTCCTTTAATGTAACCGCAAAATGTATGGAAGCGTAGTTGTTAACATTGAAGGAGTGTTATCCGTTTTTAGTTAAGGTATTAGATTCAAATGACACCTTGAATGTTTTAAATTTAACTCATGAATTATTATATTGTGCCCTAGACTTAATATACTTAAGTATATTAGAAAGTCGTATTAAAAACTAAAGTGAAATTATGTTTCCAATTATAATCTCAATGTCGGACAAAGCCGCTCATATAGAGTTTGCTTCATAAATCACTGTTCAATAATTTAATCTATCAAAGCTCTAACTTATACAGTCATGTCTTATTATCTCTTCTTTAATATACGAAATAATTCCGCTGCATTAAAATGGCATGGAATTATTATAGTAAGAAGCGAAGCGAAGCGAAGCGAAGGATTTTATTCTTTAATAAAATCCTTCACAAACATCTCTATTTTCAATTTTGAAGATTACAGCGAGGATTTAAATGACGGTTCCTATTTATATTTGTTGAAACCGGCTAATCTCTGGCTTGAAATCCAAAGTTGCTCAAGTAACGGTTGTATTTTGCTTGCTTGAGTAAAATTACTTCGCGCAGAACATTTATTTTGAAGATTGAAATTATATAATTTGGGATTACTCACAGACATGTATCAAGACTGTGGGATTACT
The DNA here is from genome assembly GCA_907164685.1 of Colias eurytheme. Taxonomy (NCBI): domain Eukaryota; kingdom Metazoa; phylum Arthropoda; class Insecta; order Lepidoptera; family Pieridae; genus Colias; species Colias eurytheme. The sequence continues at coordinate 111,287 of CAJQZN010040502.1, forward strand.
CGTGTCTTATGAGCTGTAGATACAAATTACAAGCATTGCCTTCTAGTGAGTTATATAGTACAATATATTGTAATGATAAAAGAATGGATTCTCGCTCCGGTTTTTATAGGTATCTAGCAGGCCGCCCCGGCTTCACCCGTGGTACATGTTTACATTTTTTCTCCATAAGAACCATCCTCGTACTTCAAGGAAAATTATAAAAAATAATTAACGAAATCGGTTCAGCCATTCTCGAGATTTGCGCTTAGCAACAAATTTAGCATTTCATTTTTATAAATAAAAATCATAGTACCTACTGCATAACAAACTTAACGTCATCTAAAACCATCCAAACAAAAAATTCACAATCTTATTTACACAAAATCTCATGCAATAATAATTTGAAAATGTTTTGTTTGTTCTTTCAGCTCCTGACAGTTTAAATCTGTAAACTACCCCGTCTGCTTATTTAGGATGTGTTTAAACAAAATTTCTACAACTTTTGTTTTTCGTAACAGAGGTCGACACAAACAATACAACTAAAACAAAGCATTGTGCGGTCTGAATTAAATACACTTGGAACATATTATGTATATTAACTTTATTAAGTACTCAGATATTGATTTAAAAATGTGTAATATAAAATTGTTCGTGCCAAGCATTGAGATAATATTACTATACGTATGGAGGAGACACCACAAACAAAATCTGTGCGCCATTTTTTTGCTCTAAGTTTTAAAAATTATTATCTAGTTGGGTTCTTACCGATGAAAGTTATTCCTTTGCACTTTTCCGTATTATTTGTATTATTTATGCAATATCGTAACACACACGAAGGCATATTTGATGCGTTTCACTTTAAAACCATTAAAAAAAACCTGTTGTTGAACATAAGTGATGTAGGAGGTGTCGTCTCCATATGTATAGTATCTCAATGGTGCCAAGCTTCTTTCAATTCAGAATAGCCGTGCTTCGTCTAAATTATTTCGAATATTGTTTAAAATTTTATTTGTAAATACTTAATCATGTTTGAAGCTAAAATGATTTCAATATTCTTTTAAAAGTACCTATTTAATCGAGAATTATATTAAATTGGAATATTTGTACAATATAATACCTCAATTCTAAATTTTGAGCGATTCTAAACATATTTGCACAGTCATCTTTCACCACACGATAAAGTAGCATTCACACCTAAACAAAATATACGAAACTCCAGTCACACTTCGCGCCAATAACATCAATTGAATAATAATCTAAAAATCAAGAAGGCATTCAAAAGAAACAATGGGAAGGAAATCCATTCACTTTGCCGCCTTTGTGCGAAGGGTACTTTGAGGTCGGTCTACAGAAGTAAACCTTTTGAACAATTCTTTGACACCGATTTTCCGTCCTATTTTGTGATTGAGGTGTTCGGGATTGCGTAGAAAAGTAAAATCGGTTTAAACAATGTTTTGGGGCTAATTGAAGAATGTTATTACTGTCATGATTAATGGATGCACTAAGCATGAATTGGTATAATTCTTTCGTAGCGGAAATTTTACGCAGCATAAAAATTAATTATAAAACAATATTATGTTAGTAAGATTTTGATTAGGATAATTTTTACGTAAAGTTAACAGAATATTATAACGAATAGGAGAACCTTGGTTGTTACAAAATATCTACGAATAAATTGCATAATATATCTACGAATACTCTATTTACAATGTACAAATGACAATACAACAGTTAAAAACAATTTCCAGGTTCCAAGAACCAAAACAATTATTTAGATTTCTATGAAAAAAGTATACCATTTAAAAGAATAGTTCTGTTAAAATACCTACTGTTATTTATGTTTCAATATTAAACGCATAAGTAAATTAATTATTAAATAAATATACAGTTATAATTCAAAATGTTATGCTTAAAAAGACTATTTACATTCTGCAGGATAAAAACTTAATTATATAAACTTACCTTTCCGTAATGAGTTAGGGGGCGTCCATAAATTACGTGAGTTGTTTTAGGGGGGAGGGGGTCGAGTAAAATCTCATCTAACCTTACGTTGGGGAGGGGGGGGTGTCGGCAAATATCACACATTTTTTTTTTAAATTGAAAAAAAAACAAATTATACTCTTTTGGCTCATTTAATCCAAATAACATGCTTAAGATTTAAATGTTACGGTTAAGATTTAAATATTCTATTGTTACCTTGTTATAACACTAAGGGCCGATTTTTCAATGCTTGGATAAAACTTATTCGTCGAATAATGTATAAAACTACCATTTTAAAAACGTATTCTAATTGCCCGTATTTGACAGTTTACGTGACATTTATTATCGTGTAATACTTTATTGGACGCATAAGTTTTATCTAAGCATTGAAAAATCGGCCCTTATTATAACTTTCAGCAATACATATTAATTACTATTTTTAACTAGTCGTAAACAAAAGCACAAAGCAATTTCTTTTTCTTTTTACAATGACAAATAAACTTAAGAAACCCACATTTTGAAAAATCTCACGTGAGATGGGGGATGGGGGAGGGGGTTCAGTAAAATCTCATGATATCTCACCAGAGGGGGAGGGAGGGTCAAAAAATGGACAAAAACATCTCACGTAATTTATGGACGCTCCCTTACGTATGTTGATAACATGGAAGCGTGTATACGGCAAAATATTTTTAAATGAAACGATTACTTCATACAGAACCGTATATTTAACATTTATCTAATATATAAAATTATCGTGTCGTGGAGTTGGAAGTTAAACTCCTACGGAAAGGCTTGACTGATTCTCATGAAAACTTGTGTTCATATCGGGTAGGTCTGAGAATCTAATATCTATTTTTCACACCCCTAAGTAATGAAAAACATTTGCCGGAACGGCTAAGTTTATATTAGTTAGAGTCTCTAAAATCAATATGAAAACGGGTCAGAATGATAAATGACATGAAAATTTCTGAACTGAATCAAGATTTGAGATCTAATGGCACTTTTACAAATTCCTTAAATCATAGCGAGAATATATTTTATCAATTGAAATTCGTTTCTGAGCTAAAATTTATATATGTGTTAGTTCATACTTGGCAAGGACTGCATTGTGTCAAGCTTTTCTTAGTGAATATGGACATTTTAAATTCATTAATTTTTCACTCTTCATTAGCGACTCTACATGGATATTCCTTATTTCTATTAAGTTCCATAGTTCGGCCTGGATTAAAGAATCACCTTTCGATGGAATAAAAATTTCAGTTTTGCTCTCTGTGCCAAATTTAATACAATAAAATTGTTTAGCATAGTTGTTTTACTTTTCTCATTTTTATTTCAAGTTCCAATGCAATAAAATTATAGATATGAAAACCCATTTTTCGTCGCATTATGACAAAATTCTCACACTTACAATTTCTTATTAACAAGAACCACTATCACTTTATTATTCTCGAACGTTTTGTTAACTTAATTTGGGACAGAGAACAGTCAGTTTTACTGTAACGGGTTACTTTGACCTGTGCCTATAAAACATCGAAGACAATAAGTTTGCCCCGGACCGTTTTATACGTGGGAAATTATACAACTGTTGGAAATTACTTCTGTTACTTGCCCGGTGAAATATCCGAGGCTCGGTGAAAAATAGTGGTGGACTGGAAAATTGTGAAGTGACATTCTAATAAATGTGTGATGTTTCAATACTAATCTTCTTATATATAAAAATGAATCGCAAAATGTGTTGGTAAGCGCATAACTCGAGAACGGCTGAACTGATTTCGATAATTCTTTTTTTATTATATTCCTTGAAGTACGAGGATGGTTCTTATGTAGAGAAAACTTAAACATGTACCACGGGCGAAGCCGGGGCGGACCGCTAGTATTTTATAATTATGATTTCTTTCAATTTGATACCTACAATTATCTTAACTTATATAATAATATGATGTATTTATGTAATACATCAATGTTGGGTGCAATACACAAATATGTATTTGTTTTATAATATACCATCTAATATAAAAATTGTATTACAATACTTTGTGTGCTTGACGGCTGTGACATTCCTTTATTTTACATATAACATATTTTTATTAATGTTATACAGCCTCTATGAAATATATTCAATCACGATAGTAAACAGCAAACCTAGTAATATTTTCACTTCATAAAAATGATAAAGCTAAAAAATATTTTTGTCGAACAAATATTTGTTGAAAATCTGTGAATTGCATGTCATCGCGCTGAATTCGTGTTATGATAGGTTCTTTTCAATAACAGGTTTTACGAAGCTTTGCTCGATTTCTCTCTGAAAATATTATCTCACTCAATACAAATGTATAAGATACTTATAGCTTTAAGTGTTAAATATAATGGCAATGCTTAGGAACACCAGTGACTTAATGTGACACTACCCGTCATTTCAATAACTAATAATTAACAATTGCATATCTTATGAATAATATGTGTATAAGTACAGCGCCTTGTGGGACCCCCGAAGTTACTCCTACACATTGTAAACAACACGTCATATTATTTTACCGATGTGCATTATTGTGTGCCTTCATTTCATGTATTTAAAACAAAACACCAAAAAGATAAAGAACTAATCTTTTATTTTATAACAAATATGAACCACAAACATAAACACTTCACCTAAAAGCTTCAAGAGTTCTAGACTCAAACAAAATAGTTGTCAACGTGTTATATTAGTTTTGTTTCGTACCTTTTTATTTTCGTTCATCTTTTCGTTTTATTACCTGCCTATTAATTTCTACACTGTTAGATGCCTAGGCCTTAGGAGAAAGTTAGATCACTAATTTACTACACAAGGCTGTATACCTTTATGTTTCACGGACACTGAGCTTCTTTTTAGTGTACTCCTGACCTCACACACCGTACATGCCCGCAGTTACCTCAACTCTTGGCTTCACACCTTCGGCCTTCGGTGATGGTCTGCGCCTGCTACTGATAGCGCAATGTCGGGGCGGCGTACAATATCCTTACTCTTATGTCTACCTTTCACGGGAGTACTCTTAAGGGAGGCGTCGATTTGCCAGCGGAGCAAAGTCGATGGTCCGTTAAGTGTATTCCGAGTGCGGTTCGGCTCGGGGGCGGTCAGTGGTTGTTGGTAACGTGGTTGTGGGGCAGCGGCGGCCTGGGGCGAATGTCCACCGGCGGTGCGAGCGCTGTTCGAGCCGAGGAAACCGGCCGCGCGCGCGCCGCCGCTCACCAGATACGCGGCCCCGGACGGTACCATCCTGCTGCTCACGGAGAACGGGACCCGCCTGATGACCCGCGCCGCCGCCGCAAGCCTGCTTCGCGCCGCCCTCCTCTCCCCGCGCCCCTCTCGGCCCCGTCACGGTAACCGCCGCCGCACCTCACTCTCTCTCTATGTGTCTATCGGATTCCGTCGCCTCTTGCACTGCACGCTTCGCTATCGCTTCGTAAGGTAGGAGCGCGTGAGTGACCGGCCCGTTTGGCTGAATTATGACTGAATTCACTTTGCAATACGCTTTCATTGGGTATAATATGTTGGTGATCTTGCAAATTTTGTTCAGGAGAAATAGTATTTAACGGAGGATTGAAAGTATTCTAGAGGTGTGAACGTTTTGTCTTAAAACATTTTAAAACACGACATTGTCTCATCCTTCATTATCATTAGATGTTATGAGCACTTGAAACGGTTAAAGGTGGGAATAAAACGGACTTCGAATGTGATACTAGAATCTGAATCTAAGTATCTATATCTATAGAAAGAATAACTCGTTTCCGCTGCAACCGACTCTAACTGTAGTTTGGCTTTGAAAGAAATGAAACCATTAATTCGCTCCTACTTTATGCCCGCATGCTTTCAGTACTGCTACTTTCCTTTATTCCTAAAATTTAAAACCACTTTAGACTTTCAACGGAAGGGAATGAGCCAATTAATCCAATTAACGCGTTCGCTTTGAAAGTCTAAATTGTGTTCAATGTCTATAATATAAGCATGCTGCATGCTGCATCTCCTATTTCTACGATTTCTATGGTTACTGCGCGGCATAGATTTTGCTTAACGACAGTTCTATAACGTCGTAAAGAGCTTTGCTAATAATAAATAATCAGTATCCAAAATTAACGTACGTGGTTTTTAATTTTTGTCCTTTGTATCATACGTTTTTGGATATCGTTGTTTGTTTGTCGTTTTTTATTTATTAGGGTTATGTATGTATGTGAGACCGGCCCTGCGCGATCGCCTTAGTAATTAGAGTCCGTTCGCGCTACGGCCCGGTCGTCGCTTGCCTCAGCTAAGCGATACGGATTCAATTCCAGTAAAGCTGATGTCGGACGGACGAAATGCAAATCGGAACACGACAGGCGTGACGTCATGGATTGGCGGTATGTCGATAACGCAGGATGGCAACCTAATCGCCCCGGACAAAATAATGAGTCACGTCCATCGCTATGCGAGCCCGCACTACAAACCCCACGGCCATCATTACCACCGCTGGAACCATGAGCCGGGGGGCAGCGAAGACCCGCTTTACGCGACCAAGACCGTCTACGGACCGGGATATATCGATGAAAACCGTATGTATTATTACGTTCACTAATCTCTAGAAACTAGACTAGTCTTAAAGAGATTAGTCGACGATTAAGATTAAAGTGTTACGATAAATATCAGGTACACTAACCAAATATTTAACCATAGATATCGTAATGACACGTTTAGCTTCGGATCTGTACAGGTAGAAGAACACCGTCATCAAACACGGATTTGTTTCAGGCACTACCAGGACTCATGTCATTACCATCCACTTTAGCCCCTAACCCAGAGATAGAGAGTTTAGTCCCGTAGATTTAAGGAGGGTTTTTACCGGTAGATAAAAAAGTAAAGCTTTGCGTAGTGAAAGTAATGAATAAGCATCTAGAGCTTACATTAACCTTGCTTTCTTAATTCATACAAGCAAGAGGAGATTAAAAGCGGTTTAGACAGCTTTGACACATCTTCGCGAAGCTTTGCGATTCAGATTTATGCGAGACCAATTTTGTGTGTCGATTTAACTACTTTTTTACTTGACTTTAAAGTTTATATTTAGGTGGTAAGTTACGGAATAAGATTCGGATAAAATTATATTTTTACAGTTATACACAATATTAGCATGGTATATCGAGTTTTGCTTGCAATCAAAAAGTTTTTCTCACGTAATATAAATTTATCATGATCAACTCATACTGTACACGAGTTCCATGATTTCACAAATTATTTAATTATTTTATAAGTATTTCCTATTTACGCATGTAGTAATGTATTATTACCACTTTAACACTATTTTATTATATTACATTATTTATCCATTTTTATGTTATATTTTTTTGTTTTTATATATTTATATATTTTCATGACACGTTTTATGTGATATTTATTTTACCAGTATATTTATTTATTCCTATAATATCAACATGTATATGGCACAGCACACAGACGAGATATTTTATTATTCACACTGACAAATTCAACTTAGTTTAAATTCGGTTAGCAATAGGTCGAACGTTCGAGGCGTCAAAGCGATAGAAACGTATACTAATATTAGACGACCTGCACGTTTCGCACAAGAGGGGCGCATGCTAACATATAACATACACCTACAGAGAGGATTGGGAAGGAAAACGGTAAAGCAGGTGACGACAAGGCGGCGCTGCAGTCGACGTGCCACGTGGCGCTGGACACTTGCATCAAGGACAGTGAATGTGTGGGGTCCCTGACGCCGGTGCTGCAAAAGTGCCATGCGACGGACTGCGACCGTGAGGGGTGCATGACGGCTCTGCGGAACTTTTATAGGAAGCCTGGCGTACATTGGAACACGGAAATCGCGTTTTGTTTGTGCAAGTGAGTATACTATGTATGTATTATGTGAAAATGGTACAGATTTGATGTTAAAATTAGGTTTTATTATGACTGTGTAATTTTTATATCAGTTTGCTCTACTATGATTTAGTGATTGCCGTGCTTATAAGTCAATTTGGCAGAAAATTTTGTTTAAATGGTTATATAATATTAAATAATCATCTTATTTATTAAATATACCTATCAATCTAAAAAATAAGAAAACTTTTACAAGTGATAATTTTAAATTAAATTCTCACGTATAGAGAAAAATAAGTCTAAGCTACACTTGATATGATTTGTAGCTCTTCGTAAAAAGAAGTTGGATAAAAGATATTATTAAATTAACTATTTTAAATGTAAAAAATAAAAACTATCGACTTATAAGAAAGCTCTACATGATTAATCAAGTTTAAAATCCACATATACATAAAAAACATTCTTCTTTCGAATAGTCGGATAAAATCTCTCCCCTACTGGACATCAAACAGGAAAACTGTACACTGTGTACTAAGCCCGTGATTTACTTAACAACTTCGGAACCAATTAAAACAAAACTTCTTACCTTCTGTTACTAAGAACAACTTATATTGGGATTCTGGGAAAGCTCGTGCAGTGTAAGCGAGATTCTTAATTTGAGATCCATTAAACTAATGTATTAGGGCAAAGAAAACAATTTATATACCCTTAAAGCGAAGTACTGTACTGAGCAACCCCTCTTTTCATGTAGTATGTATATTACACATTTCATACTTTTAGGGCGAAGCATCCATGATCCAAGACACAGTATTTAATTAGTTCAGGAGGTTTTAAGGTTATATATACCTATAATATTACTATGCCAATAAAGATTTTTATTAAATATCATATTTTGAGAAATCATTTTCGCACAGTAATTTCTTGAACTAATATATTATGCGATTTGCAAAAGCTCATCTCTTAGAATTTATCGAACAAGTTTCAAGAAGCTGTAACATGAATAAATAGTACAAATAATTCTCAATATATTATACAGTTTAAATAGTAATAAAACTTATTATGTATATATTCTTTGCAAGTACGAAAACTTGAAACTTTGAGGAATACAATTTATACTAGTACTAAATTCTCGATACTCATAAATAATTTCTTTTCTACAAATCACGATAATGGTTTGTAATAAAAATCTCCATTATTAAATAATACCGTATTATAATAGTCAGATGATACCGTATTATAATGTAATTCAATATTCCTTTGGCGTTAAGATTCACTCACTTTGTAGATTATTTATTTGTAAATCTGAAAGGACATCTTATCTATTATATACTACTAATATTAAAAATGCGAAAGTTTGTGGGGACGGATTTGGATAAACTTTACATTAATATACGATAATTCAGAATAACACATAACGTATAGAAACAGCTTTTGGCCCGCGACATCACGCAGCACAACTAGTTACCAATAAATATTTCTTACTTCATCTAGGAAAACGGATAACAAGGAGGATTCATGTATGAACGCACAAGAGAGACTCCACCCGTCGTGTGCCCAGCGTCCTCCCGTCGGTTCACCGCTACCAGCTTGTCATACTTTGGCGCATACCTGCCGAGAGGATCCGGAGTGCAGGTAAATATAACAATGTATAAAAAGAAAAGATGATTGACTAGTCTATCAACGCATAGCTCGAATCCGATGAGAAAGGATAAATTCTACCCCCAAAGTGATAAAAATTTATCATTACTAGGTTATGAAAGTGTGTTGCTGGCAAAGGGCATAAACTAGTAACCATATATAAACTAACATATTGAACAATATAATATAACTAACATATTTTTCATATTCAAAGGTCTACAGAAGATAGATTTGTTTGCTGTCTATCAACTTAAAAACTATACAACCAATTTTATAAATTATAATAGGTAATAAAAATCTGATTAGCATAATTGATATTAATATCCACAAGTGCAGAGTTCTACAGGAAGATTTTATTTCTTTACACACGTAGCATTTACTCAGAACGAGTCGTTCTATTCAATAAACGATGTAGCGTAGCCAATTACAAGAAATATCAATACGCCTTAGAAACTTTTATACCGATACTATTCGTTAATCAAAAACTACAAATCCTCCGATAAAATAATTCCTGAACCCGGCTAATTACCGTTTGTATGCCGGGCGCCGGCAAGCGTCCAATATTGGCACATTTCATTTGCTAGAAAACAGCGTGACAGCAATGCAATCACCACGGTAATAGGATATATTCTGAAAGCTATATCCAATAGACATGTTAACCCATTCGATTGATGCGAGAACGCCCCCAAATTGAATAGAAAGGACATGGAACGGCATCACTGTAGAGTTGGAACGTCACTGTGATATATCACAAGTTGTTACGAGTAACACTGTTATTTCTTGGTAACGGAGTTCCTGATAGCGCTATTTTTACTTCAAATTCTATTGAAGTCATAACACTCATTATATTTATACTCTTTTGTCAAGAATTCATCGTTGTGGTTCAATTTTCTATAATTTTCTTAAAAAAGAATACCTATTCTTATAATAGGAATAGGAAAATAAACGAATAGGTGACTAATATATATAATTATATATTGATGAATGATGATGATATAATTAAAGAATGCGGCGAAAATGGATTCAACGCCCTAGTAGCTTTAAAATGCAAATAGACATGACAGAAATAAGCAGGAATGTTTTACATAGTGCGTATAGACACGAATGTAATTAAAGTTGTATACTAAACGATATGTTTCAATGTATGGTGTTAGATATCCTGTTTCAACAAAGTCAGAATAATACTGTGATTTAAAATAAAGATATTGGGGTACTTTTTCAAGTCTATACCTACCGTTCAAACAATTGTGAAGAATTTTGATCAGGAGATAGAGCCAACATAAAACTTGAACCAATATGTATTACACAATATAACAAAGTGTGGAAGGCATTGGAGATTGGATTATAACACACGTCATTTAATATTATTTATTTCAACGTTCTTATAATATACTAGTGGTCCACCCCGGCTTCGCCCGTGGTACCTACATGTTTAAACTATCCTATCTCTCAAGTTGGATCGAACTGCACATGGTGTGCGAATTTTATTATAATCGGTTAAGTGGTTTAGGAGTCCATTGAGGACAAACATTGTGACACGAGATTTATATATATTAAGATAAAAAAGAGATTAAAACAAATTTCGTACATAATTGAAGTATATAATTTTCACAGTGATTTTCTGATACCGAAACGTTTTCCCATCCCTAACTCATCGATACAGCAAACTAAAAATAGTCAACTTTGCAGATGCTGAATTTGTGAATACGTTTTTAAGGCAATTCGATATTGCATTAGGGTCGCTTTTCACAATTTGCTTATGAATAAATCTAATAGTCCTTTAGCGGATTACGAGAACCGTTTAGGAATTTTAATGGCTGGACTTTTATAAATGCGCTATATTCACCAGACATATTTTACTTCTTTTTCGAATGAGAAAAATCGTCTCTTTTTAAATTGATGTTTCCAAGTAAGTACGAACTTATTTAATTTACCACTTGGATCATGATTTAAAACAATTAACACGTGAAAATAAATCTATACACACATTTTAAAACAGTCTCAGTCTTTCGATTATGTACGAAATAAAGTGAACGTCGGGAATTATCGATCCAAATATTCCACAGAGAAATATTATAAAATATATTTTTCCTCTAAATTTAAACAGTACAATGATATTCGAATAATTGGCAAAGTTCAAATGAATTATAAATCAGTTATTGTAAGTATAGAGCTGCCTACACAGTACGTAGGTTGAGGAAATATTATTTCAAATGCCTACTCAATTTCTACACAGTTTAACATTTTGTTGTAAAATTTGTATGAATATAATTTGATATTATAGCAAGCGTGGGCGAGGAATCAAATGTCAGTTGGTTTAGCTTGAATTTATTTGTCTTATTATTCCCTATGTAAAACATTTGTTAAACTTGATATTGCAGTAGTTATTTTTTATTCAAATAAAAGGCCTTTGGATAATAAATTAACTTTTTATTAGAATGAATTTTATGTATGATAGCTAACTCATAACTGTTATACTTAAGTCATAGTATATTTTTCGAAAAATAAAGTTACGTTGCAGACCTATGAATACTATATAATATGTTTAATAATAATACGTTTTTATAATACATAATAATAATTATATTTTACATATTTAGTCTATTCATGACTTAAACCTATTACGGAAAAATATCCAACCACACTTTCTTATAACAATGAAGTCTGTTCACAAACTACATAAAAGGGCTTAAATTCTTTGCGATGAGATTGCAAAAGTTCTCAAACAAAAAACTACAGTCTTTAAATAAACAAAAGTTGTAAACATAAGTAGAAAAGACGTGAAAAGCCTGTTCAGACTTAAGTGAGGATAAAAGGTTGGCGATAAGGCATTATTTCGACATTTGTCTGGATTTTCTCAGCTACACCCAAATTGCCAATTCATAACTAAGAGATCTTAGGGGAATCGCTTCAAACTCCTTTTAATACTGAGGTCTATAATTCTATATAGATATTTCTTTAAACCATAAGAACTAGTTTGAAGGAAACGATGATATTTTTAGAAATACATATTAGTGTTTTATACATGTACCTACGCTTATTGATTTAGTTAGACTGGCTTGAAGTTTTTTAGTGTTTTCATGTTCCTGAATCCTAACATAACTTGTTTTGTGTGTACTTAAATTTTTATAAACACAATAATAAACACAATTTTTGTAATTACGATTATTTTCAAACCTTTCATAACAATTATATATTTTGCGACATTCGTGCTTATTTCGTATTATATTTAGAAACGTTAACATGAAAATTGTGAGCACCTGAAATACCAAAAACAGGAAAAAGGTCAAGCCCGCATTACGAATACACTTTCTTTCATTATTTCCTTCTAAAATTCGTACTTCTTTTACTTCAAATACACGGTGCATAATTTTGGTTTCAATTGTACTTAAAATTGTATTATTTTCATTAATTTAATTTTGATGTTGATTTCATTAAACATGCTTCGTAATGAACATGAATCTGGAAATGAAGGACAAATTATTATGTTCAATATACAATCTGTGTCATTTATAACAAGTTGCTTGTTTAATAAAATTCGTGTTTGAAATTTCATTTGATAATGCTCTCTGATAAAATGGAAACAATAGGTGTATTTTCATCAAACAATCAAGATTTTTAAAATGCAGATTTTACTCTATGAAGGTCTTGAAAGTCAAAGAAAAAATTTGAAGTGTAATATCGATACAGTATGATTTTAAGAACGAAATCTATTAATATAGTAATTTACGAAAGTAGTTCTATGCTTCTGTTGCATCATTTGAACTAGTCTAATTGACTAATTGCCAGGCTTCTTAGTTTTTAGAAAGTTCTATAAATCAGACAAAACCCGAAATTCCCATCACCAGAATCCGCCTAGAGAACTACGAGCAATGGTGCGCGGTGGACGCAGTGACGCAAGGCTGCGCGGGCTCGCCGGCTGCGTGCCGTGCAGCTGTGGTGGCCGTGCTCGGGACGCAGCTACGGGCTGCGTGTGCGTGCCGGGGAACGGACTTTGCGCAACTGTATGACTGTCTTGGTTGGCAGAGATTGTTGTGGCTGAATCCTTGTGTTGGTGAGTTATTATTATTATTATTTAAATACTTTATTGTACTGCCAACAAAAAAAAACTTATAAAAAGAAAACTTATACTAAAAGAAGACACAGCACAGATGGCGGCCTTATCACTTATAAGTGATTTAGAAGTGTACACTTATAAGTGATTTAGAAGTGAACAAATGAACTACATTAACTAAGAGTTAGTTAATGTAGTTCATTTGTTAGTATTATTTTTTGTACGGAGAAGAAAATTGATGTAGCAGATGATTCAAGTGGAATGTAATATCGATTTTCTTTTGATAAGAGATAGAGTAGTAAGCTGTCTAAAGTATAATTTGATGGATATTCATAGGATACAGTTGCAGGGATACTGGTAATTAAAAGGCGAGCTTTTAGATGGAGTTATGAGATATATCCTCGAGTGTCCTAGAGCAATCGTAAATCCAATTACTACCGATGATTAGGTGTTAATGAGCCCAGTTTATCATACCGTAGCTACTTTAATTTCAAGTAATCACTATAATAAGATTCAAGGACAAGCAAATAGCTTAATAAGTTTCCTCAAGTTTCATTTAGGGAAATCCATATTAACTAACCATAAATATATTGAATTACACACCTTCTCAAGTCGTTCGTTTTCTGTAGTTAGGTGTAGACAATCTAGCTATACATATTCATACATTTCAAGTTTATTTTATCACAATATCAAAATTTTCAGTGGAATCCCAAAGCGACTACCACGTGAAGACCTACGGGCCGCTGCTCACCACCACTCCCTTCGACAATGGTATCCGCTACATCACCGTGGCGCCCGAACCCGCGACCCATCACCGCACCACAACCCACCATAGACACACTACACAGCATGTGACGTTGGATTTGCCGAAGGCGGAGGTTCGACAGGTGAGAGAATTTTAGATTATCTACCAAACACAATACACTGTTTTTGACCCCAGACTAAGACAGCAGACTAAGCAGGTGGTTCACCAGTTAATATATAAAAATATTCTATGTAAGTCAGGTAAGATAAGGGAAAATATACCATTATATAAGTAGGTAGTCTTGAAACTTCCATTTAATGATAGAAGATATCATTGGAAATTATTAGAATTGTGGTCTGAATGGAAAAGTGGGAGGTTCGGAGACCATAAAAATTGATGCTGAGTAATTATTAGGTTAATTATCATATTAATCTGCGTTATCCGAATTTTATGGTAAAAACATAAATTAATTAATAAGTTAAGGTAATATTGCGTTGTATAAATATTACTGCAATTAAAGTATCTATTGCGTGTGTTCAATCACGTATTATTGAATGTATCGCCAATAATTAAAATTTTACAAAATTAATTTAAACGGGCATGTTCCAAAAACCAGGAAAAGGACCTTTTTTACTTTGTGCAGTATTCACCGCGCTGGCTTGATAAAAACAAAAGGGGACGAAATTGATTGATTAAATTGAGACAAAAGAGCCACGAAGACAAAGAACGGAATCTCTTGACTAAAAACAAAAGGCGATACGCGTCTTCACTGACTTGACAGTTTAAAACCTCGATCTATATTCAGGATATAACAGAATATGGATTGAGGTGTAAAGCTGTTTTAATCAATTCATCTATAATATCATATGGAAATGAATGTTTGTCTATACATATTTTCTTAATTTTATCATAAACTATGAATTTGATCATGTGACGATATCACAGACATACACTCGCTTAGTCTATCTTGATACATGTCTGTGGACGATATTCACCAATCATCAATAGCGTTCCACAGGTGAAGCTGATGTGCATAACTTGTTTATTACATATAATAATTATTTTCAGGAAACTCGCGAAGAGCTAAGCCCCATAACTACTATGTCCGAGCAAACAGTAGGTCCCAATGAGATTGCCCAAATCTCTGAACCAGTGATTGTCACGACCACGGAGACGACGTCCACGTCCACGAGCACTACAACGACGACCACGACCACGACAACGACCACGACCACGCCGAAACCAACCACTTTGGAGCCAGCGAAATACTGCGTTGTGAAGAAACCGGAGAGTGATGATAAGGAACAGATTATCAGGATGGGAGAAACTAGACGTGTATGTTTTTTCAAATAATAAATTTTAACAAGCACGTGATTACCTGTAAAGTTGCATTTTGTGAATTATATTTTTGAAGGAAAAGTAAATAGCGTCTAGGGCATGGGTAACTTATTTCTAAATATATTTTATTATCTTTAATGTTTATATACTTTGCTATCAATGATTACAGAACTACAAATTGTCACTCAATTTCGTTCATTAAATAAAATAATATATCTAGACACTTTCCATTAAGTTGTGTTTAGTGACATATCACATACCTAAAACGCTTGACTTTGTAGACATTATTTTGTGTTAAATCAGTTACGGTCTAGTTCAGAATATCATTGTTCCATACCTCCAGAATGGAAAACAAACCATTGTTTTTAATAAAGAAAGATTTTACGGTTCACCTTCTAACATTGGTGTTTCACAGGGATCAGTTTTAGGTCCATTCTTATTTCTGCTATATACTCATTCTAGCTTTCCGCCCGCGGCTTCGCCCGCTTTGTCTAAAACATAACTAATAAATTATATACTAAAACCTTCCTCTTGAATCACTCTATCTATTAAAAAAACCGCATCAAAATACGTTTAGTCCGGGATACATCGCCCATTTTTGCAAGTGATTACTATCAAGCT
>CAJQZN010040503.1:0-13841 GCA_907164685.1 Colias eurytheme
CTGAAATTGTTGTATATATACGTATTATGATGATGTATCATTTTTTTTATATAATATGTATGTACTCCAGTTAGATAAATTGATCCTGATATAAAATATTTGGCATTGTTATCATCTTTTTTGAAATCAATTAACAACTGATAAGAATAGTAAATGATACTTTTGAAGGAAAAATTAATAAAAAGATGTAATTTGATGAGACTATTTTCTTGTGTCTTAATCCAATTCGTACTAAATAATTGAATTAATTTTAAATGTGTATTATTTCTATTATAAGTATCTACATATCTTAGTAGTATAACTAATTAATACAATCATATTATATTTAGCGTGAGAATCAATGTACAAATGTTAGTTAAAATGTTCTACCAATTTAATATAATAATGAAGGCTGAATATAATAATGTCTTCCGTCCATAATAAATTGTGTGTAAGTTATTAATAATGATTAAAAAGTAAGTGTATAAAAATTGTACAATAATTCTGAATGGTGTCTACTTGAATTTTATCACAAGTTTTTTTAATACTGTAGTTTCTCTATAAGATTTATTTTGCTATTCAATGCATGTGCAAAGGAATATTTTTAAATATACACTGCCTTTAAATGCTCAATGTATGCCTATAAATTTAAAAATATACAATTGTACTCATTTTCAATTCTAATAATGTTAATCATAAAATTTTACAAGAAGCCATAATGTAGAAAAAATAATTTTACGTTACCTCTATATTTCGAATTTGTGTCTAATAAAATAAACAGTCGATATATTAATATGTGCTTTATTTTTCCTTTCAATTGATCGGCCGAATTAAGAGAATAATAAAATAATTCATTAAATAACATAACAATAAATTAATATGATTCATTACTATATACAATTTTCTATAATAATAAAAAAAACAGTCTTTAACTATTGCAATTACTTGTATACAGTGCATCAAAAGTCCTACAAAATGATTTTAAATATCAGCAAAGATTTATAATATAAAAAATATTTATGATTGTCTAATGGTATTAGCTATCAGAATGAAACAGTTCATGGTACCGTTTACAAATTTCACACAAGCAAGGCGATACTTTATAACTATATTTCTTTTTGTCTGAACATTTACTTTGTTGGTCGTGATCAATATATCGACTTTCAAGTAAGAGCTTTTGAATCCTTTCATCACTTGGCAGTGTCATCTCAGTATCCATGGATTGCCTGAAAATTAATGAATAATTGTTCATTATATTTAGACAAGATAAAATGAACAACTAGATTACATTTACAGTAGACACATTTAACACAAAAAAACAGGTACATATTGCATCTGATAACTAATTAAGTACTAAATATATTAGATAACTAGGCAAATACGGTATAATTTTTATGTACAGTCTGACTATAAAAAATGTAACTTCATAACTAACTAACATTATCTATGGAAAACAAATTGTACTAAGGTAACTTAAGAGACACACACAAGATAGTTTAGTACCATTCAAAAACGGAGCGTCATTCTCTATTGCTATTCACCCACACAACACTAATTAACTCTTAACTCTACTTCTAACTTACACCATTGTTCTAACCACAATACAATTTAAACACAGTCTAACTTTAAACCAGGGATCTGTTACTGTAATAGTTGTCTATACTCTATGTGAAATACGACAAAACCAGATTAAAGAGAACCCGCGCTTAAAGTTAAACCCTGTCTAAAGTTTTTTGTGGTAAGACAGTATATTTCCGACATCGATCAACATTCAACAAGTCTTTACAAATAACCCATTCATTTACCGAGCGTCCTCCCAATCTCTATTGGTATTGGCCCCCCACACCACGTCACTTGTGTCCACATTGTATACGTTATACTGGCGACACGTGCGTCTTCGTGGCGTGGGACATTGGGACAGAGACACACGGGACTTTAGCGGACTGGGGAAGATTTTAGGATGATTGAGGATGTACTATGCTTAACTTATACAATATCTATACTAATATTAAAAAGCTGAAGATTTTGTTTGAACGCGCTAATCTCAGGAAATACTGGTCCGATTTGAAAAATTCTTTCGGTGTTAGATAGCCCATTTATCGAGGAAGGCTATAGGGCATAGGCTATACTATATCATCACGCTAAGACGTTGGTCTTAGCGTGTCCTCTTGTTGAGGAGCGGAGCAATGCGGGTGAAACTGCGGAGCACAGCTAGTCTTTTAAAAGTACAAGAACACACTAATAAAAGAACAAGAATCGGCGTAAAAATTATTTGATTTGTTTTTCGCAAACTGTATTCAACTATTCACAGTCTAGCTTCGCGCATCCCGAACATACCAAGACGCTTATTGTGTCTATGGAAATACAAAAACATAAAATGCGCACGTGCATGGCAAAGGTTGGTGTGTTGTCAGCCAAAGATGTACACATTGCGTTTTATTAATTTATCAAACAGATAAATCGCATCCGGGATGTTATCATGTTAGTAGTTTTATTACACAATCTGTGTACAATAAATTATACGCTCTTTTAATCGTAGTACACTAAATTTGTGAACATGCACAGGACATTTTACTAGTGTCCACAAAACAGATAAGCAGCACGTTCCAATTTGACCTTGGTTTTTTTTATGTATTATAAATTGAAATATTGTTTTGTCTTACTTACTTGGGACATCGGCACGACGCGTAAACTGAGGGATCATTCGCGTCAAGACTGCAACACGATCTCGATCTCGATCTAGATCCCCTTGAGCGAGATCTGGATCTTGAAGGCATTCTTCTGCTTTGATTGCATTTGATTCTGTAAATATAGTAGGAACGATTAAGGTAGCAAAAATATGTAGTCTAACAAGAACAAATTTTTCAAAACGAAAAAAATAACGTAACTGCGGAAAAAGAATGAACGAATGAATGCACGATTGAACGAACTATTGAACGAACGAATAAACGAGCGAACGATTGAACAATCGAATAATAAATGAACAACAAACAAACTAATTAATTAATTTATAGGTATTTAAAAAAATATTTACCTATGATATTGAGCTGAATGACAGACCTGCTTCTGCCTAGCAAATTCTGCATCCATAGGATTGCAGTTGCATGCCTTAACCTTAGTTGTATTGTATAAATTACAAGCCTGGTTCCATACTTCATCTATTCTCACTTTTGTAGCAATTTCGATTTTAGGTGACAAAATACCCTGTAAATGATGATGATCATTGGTTATTCATAAATTTGACTGATTGATTTGACTGTAAACACTAATTAGTTACCTTTATTGATTGTATTCTTAATATTTTTGGAAAAAGACAAATCAAGCTAACCACTAGTAAACACTATTAGTACGAGATCTAGTCACTCGTAAACAAGATTAGTGCGTTCATAGTTTTTTTGCTAAAACCAAAATTTTGTGTATTTATAACAAGGTGAATATATATCGACTAGGTTCCCAGTACAAATTTGGCCACAAGCATTAAAAGTAATCAATTATTCGGAAAACATTTAGTTCACTTCTTGCACTAATCCTGTTGTGGGATCTTAGACTATATCTAGAGTTTACACATATCTATTGAGACAGCTAACTAGTTCAAGCAGCTATTTCATTTAGTTGTATGTATAGACAGAAAATATCAAAATTTTAATGACTTGAATGAATGAGCTTATTTTAGTTTGAGTTCAAGTTTAACTAATGCATATTTAATTTTCAACCATATAACATTACCGGAAAGTCCTTTGACCTTCTCATGAGCAAATCTACTCCATCCGTTGAACACATATTTGGAGGGAACAGGACATCATTGAGAGCACCAAGGTATTGAGCGAGGATGACACACTCATTTCTCGCACAATCTTCACACCATTGCACTAGTTCACAGTATATTGTTTCATCTTCTGTAATAAGAAAAAAATTAGGTGTAAAAAAGTGGTAATATAGTAACATTCATAATCTACATTTATAATATTTATTATAATTTTAATTGAAGACAAAAGTTCATTTTAATATAAATTTTCCTATACTAGGTAGT
This sequence comes from Colias eurytheme, assembly GCA_907164685.1. Lineage (NCBI taxonomy): Eukaryota > Metazoa > Arthropoda > Insecta > Lepidoptera > Pieridae > Colias > Colias eurytheme. The sequence goes on from CAJQZN010040503.1 coordinate 4,010, forward strand.
GTTTTTCTATATAGGTATGTAGTTTCCTACCTAATAGTGATTTAAAATTTTCAGCAATATGAATATTGAAATATGTGTTTTGTTTCTTACTTAATAAACAGCAGATATTGTTAAGTGCACAACTTTCTTGGAATCTCTTCCTGAAGTAGAAGACATCTCTAAACATCAGCGGGAATAAGGGGGGTAGAAGACAGGTTTGATAACTGGTTCCCAATGCAAATACTGTGAGGGAAACACGGCCATCCTGGCAGAGCCACACCCCTGGACATGATACCTGAAATCATTATATAAAAATTAGTGCGCGCTTAGTTCAAATTTTATAATAAAGCAAAATCGATTCAAAACTATTTCTAATCGTTTTCTTTGAAGTATTTACAATATTTGTAGGACTATATTATGATCTATTTACCTTCTGAACATCTATTTCAATAGTTAATTCAATAACTTTAGGCATTTTCGGGAGTCATATCGCTCGTGTAGTTTTCCTATTTTATCACACACATATTGTAGAAGTTTGCACTGGTGATTTAACTAAGTATCAGTGATAAATTAATTACGAATTATTTGTGATAGTTTCTGAGTATCAAGCTATAAAATTAAGTTAATATTTCAAAAACATTAGGATGAATAAATTTGAAATTTGAATTTGACAGAAACTTATCATTCATCTGTCATTGTTTGCAAAACTATTGCCATTTGATAAATGATAATTGAAAGCAATGATTTCATTGGTAAAAATGTAATTACTGTAGTCAGCAAGTAAGTAGTAGGTACCTGTATCGGATCTTAAAAAAATGTTTTCTGGTGTGGTTGCTATGACAACTATTCCCACAGAATATAATATTCAGAGTATATTCTGTGGAAAATATAATATATTTTAAATACCCCTCTAATTAGTAATCTGTGATCACAACGGACCAAACACGGACGGACTCCTTGCAAGTAATTGAATGTAACATAACAATATTATTATTACTTAAACAATTACAATTTAAATTTGCTCTGTGGTGACGACCACATATCTACTACAACTAGATTGTGAACCATGGAAATATCAATATTTTATTTCCGTGTTGTGAACTAGATTTCAAAAATGCGTGGCCATCTCAGTGCATTTCGCTCTATCTTAGAGTGTTGCCATTTTATATACTTTCCTGTATTTGAGTAATTTCTGTCGTAAATTTAACAATATGTTAAATAATGTATTTACATTTAGAAGTATATATAATGGGAATTTTTTCCCATCCAGTAACAGTGTGACTGGGTGGGAATAACCTCAATAACCGTTTTTAACACGCTACTTTCATTTATTTACTTATATCATGTTCGAAAGAAGATCTGTATATAGACACTTTTCTGACAAAAAAGCTGTAGATAACGATGTACACTAGATAAATGGTCTAAGATCCGAAAATAGGTCGACCTTCACCGGCGTGATAATAGAATGAGACCAATTTTATAATAAAGGAGATTGCCCAAGTGACTATGGCAATCAAACTTATTGTGTCAAGATGAAAGATGGGAACAGGACTTTTAGAAACGATTAAAGTTTTTATGTAAATAAGCCGCAGTTCGCGACAATAAAACAATAAATTAAATAAAAATAAAACAATAGATTTATTCAACACTTCAAAAAAAATACTTTATCGAGTTTAAACTAACGATGAACGTTAAGTTTTACATTTATCACATAGGTAATATTTTAATTTACAAGACAAATGTCAAAAGTAAATTGTAATAAACATATTTCAAAATAAATAACGTCGATGTCGTGCGTCGAACACATTCATTCAACATTCATTTCAAAGCTGTGTTTCAAATAGAAACTATGACATATGACGCAGGACGCTTGCAAGAGAGATAGATATAAGTGTCAAAACAAAAACTTTTACTTTTATTTCTATTTATTCGGTATAATTACGACTTAATAGGGATAAATATGATCATTATAAATACAAATAGGAATTAACAATATCACGAACACGTGACACAACTAGTATTTTACCGATTCCATACCGGCTCCCGGTGCCGCCGCAGTTGGGGTTTTTGGCGGTCCAATATTTTTTTAAAGTCGATTATCTCAGATTCCTATATCAATAGCACATTTGCAAGTATATATGTATATTCATAGATAATAAAATAGTCTATGCCTTGTCAAAACATGGTAACATTTAAATAAATAAAAACAACTTGAGTCAAAGCAAATGTACCCTTGTAATTTTTGTTACATTTTGTCTGCTAATAAAAAATTAAAACAGCTGTTGAGTGAGATTTTAATATTTATTGATCCTTTGTTACACTCTTCTTACGAGAAAATAAAAACATCATACCCTCCCATACATTTTTTTTACACATTCCTTGTTTATTTTTTTGTACAAAAAACTACCTACTCAATGTGTCATGAAAAGTGGGCCACTTAAATCATGCGATAAACCACTTTTGGCGCTCTTTTTTTCTCGAGATAAACGTTTGATTTTGTCACGATAAAAGTGGTTTATCGCAGATAAAACCAAAACTAAAAGTAATTACACAAAATGCTCTGACAAATATCTTGCAAATGTTTTAATATAATTGTTTATGAAAAAAAAATCATAATAAGTATTACCATGTCAAGTAGAAAACGTAAAAGTGTGAAAATTAGAGCTAACTTGGTGATTTTTTTTTATCGAGTTAATTTTAATATTTTATGTTTTTGATTAAACAGAATCGTTGAACATATCATCTAGTTTGATATATATTTTATTTTTTAGATTTGGTCTTGCATATTACACGTATCATCTAATAGAAGATTGGTTATTTTGCTTTATGCGCCCCCTTAACGGAAGACACCCAAAATATATTGTCAAATCTCAATTGACATTTGACATTGACATTTGACAGTAAAAATCGCATGCTCTGTTGTGTGCGCGAAAAAGAAAAGTTTAAATTCAAAACATTTGCATTGAGTTTCCGTTATTTTTTGTATTTTTTACTACAATCTTTTATTAATTAAATTCTCAAACAATTTAGGTCCTATGTATGATAAAATATTTGCAAACTATGTCGACTATTCCTTCAGTTGTTCACTGGTTCCGATTGGATTTGCGTTTACACGATAATCTTGCATTGCGCAATGCAATTAACGAGGTGAATTCTTATTTTTTTCTCAAGTTCTATAAATATTACATAGATGTACGCTAATAAGGTACTTCATGAATGACTTTGTGTTTCAGGCTGAGAATAGAAAACACATTTTAAGGCCCATATTCATAATTGACACAGAAATCAAAGATCAAATACGTGGAAACAGACTACGATTTTTAATTCAGAGTCTTCAAGACTTGGATACAAATTTAAGAAAATTAAACACTCGCTTATACATAATCAAAGGAAAGAGAACTCAATGTCTACTGGAAGTTTTAAAGAAATGGGATGTGAAATACTTAACTTCACAAGTTGATATTGATCCAGTTTATGTATCACAGGATGAAATGGTTGAGAAATATTGTGAAGAGAATAACATATTTATTGTTAAAAGAGTTCAGCACACAGTTTATGATTGTAATAGTGCCTTAAAGAAAAACAATGGAAATGTTCCAATGACATACCAAAAGTTTCTCTCATTGGTTAAAGATGTTCAGGTGAAGGAAACTATTGAAATCACAAAGCAAGTATCAGATAATTGTAAGCCTACAGACTTTGATTCTAAAGATTATGATGTACCAAGTTTGTCAGAAATGGGTTTGGATGAGTCTACTATATCAGAGTGTAAATATCCTGGTGGTGAAACAGAAGCTCTTAAGAGACTTGATGTGTATATGGCTAAGAAGCAATGGGTGTGTGCGTTTGAAAAGCCAAACACTTCTCCAAACAGTATAGAGCCAAGTACAACAGTATTAAGTCCTTATTTAAGTCATGGTTGCTTATCAGCCAAACTTTTTTATCATAAACTAAAACAAGTAGAAAGTGGTAGTAGGCATAGTGAGCCCCCAGTTTCACTCTTGGGACAATTGATGTGGAGAGAGTTTTATTATGTTGCTGGTACAGGTACAGAAAATTTTGATAAGATGGTTGGTAATGCTGTCTGTACACAGATACCTTGGAAGAAAAATGATGAGTACTTACAGGCTTGGGCAGAAGGCAGAACTGGTTATCCATTTGTTGATGCTATCATGCGCCAGCTAAGGCAAGAAGGGTGGATACACCATTTGGCAAGGCACATGGTAGCTTGCTTTTTAACTAGAGGAGATTTATGGGTCTCTTGGGAAGAAGGAGCTAAGGTTTTTGAAGATCTGTTGCTGGATTATGATTGGTCTTTAAATGCTGGTAATTGGATGTGGCTATCCGCTTCTGCCTTCTTTTATAAATTCTTCCGAGTGTACAGTCCTGTTGCATTTGGTAAGAAAACTGATAAAGAAGGTTTGTATATTCGTAAATATGTACCTGAGCTGAAGAAATACCCCACTGAATATATTTATGAGCCCTGGAAAGCACCTAAGTCTGTGCAAACTGCTGCAGGATGTATAATAGGAGTGGATTATCCAAAAAGAATTGTTGATCATGATAAGATACATAAAGAGAACTTACAGAAGATGTCTGCAGCTTATAAAATCAATAAGGAAAAGAAAGCAAAGAAAAGACCTAGATCTGATTAAGGATAACTTTTTTTATAGATGTACAAAAGATGATCTGATTTTTTTTAACTAATGTTTTTCACAAATAAAATGATTTTGAGTGTTTCTTGTAGTTTCAATCGAGTAATTTAGATTCTAGAATTATATTAATTTTGATATTTTAGAATAAAAGAAACGTCAGATTTTTTTATCTTCTTCTTATATATAAAAATGAATCGCAAAATGTGTTGGTAAGCGCATAACTCGAGAACGGCTGAACCGATTTCGTTAATTCTTTTTTTATTATATTCCTTGAAGTACGAGGATGGTTCTTACGTAGAGAAAACGTAAATATGTACCACGGGCGAAGCCGGGGCGGACTGCTAGTAATCATTAAAAAGACATTATAATGTGATTTTACTTGAAATTCTATGAACTGAATGAAAAAATGGTTATTATTTATATAGTCTTTTTTTTTCACGGAACAAAAAACAAACTTTTTTTACTCTGATAACACTAATGACAATTGACAAGTGACAGATAGCAATTGACAGTTTGTTAATGTCAAAGAAAAAAAAGTGTCTTCTATTTTAATTTAAACTGGAACCGGAAAATGATATATTTTAGGAAAATAAATACATTTATTCCGTCCCAAACAATAACATGGATTAAAAAGTGTTCATTGTTTACATTGAATTAATATTGCAATCAATATGCTCGGCTGTATTTGGATGTTACTCAGCATTATTAAATAAGGAATCATGTTATTCTTCAATCGATAACAATTAGCTGAACTATGGTACGTATACGTATTTAGACAAATCATAAATGAATACACTTTTAATTTACATAGAAAACTATGAGATGCCTTGACATAAGATGTCTTTATATGCTTTATAAATAATAATATTGGGGGGCGTTAACTGGTGGATCTGTCTAAAATCTGACATGATATAAAAGTAGTATTCACAACTTTTCTACTCATGAATATAGATAATACTCATGGCCAATATTAGTCCTGGAGCACTATCCTAGTTTATACTATCCAAATGTGCAGTTGATATTGATTATAGCATTAGCATGAGCGAAAGTAGAGTTGGTGTCCTCTCTATTCCATCACCATCTTGACTGACATGACCAAAGACATAAAATTATTGTATACAGACAATTTTTATTACTAGATCAAATTGTATTTAGCATACTGATCCCTGAATATTTCATGACATAGTTTGACAACTTAAAAATGTCTGCAAGTATTTAGATATTATAATTAGAAATTACACTTCACTATTCTTTGACTGAAATTGAATGATTCAGTATTTTTTTTGTTTTAAAATCACGTGGCAATCTAGTGGTTTAGGTGTATGAATATTCATTATGAGAGTATGAAAGTATATTAAACAGTAAATTTACATAGTTCACTATTTGAATTGGGTCACTCTAATTGCGTATCAGCATTCAATTAAACGTGATCATTTTGTAATGGCATTGTATGTGTGGTGGCCCACAAAAATCATAATTCCCATGCGTTTATTAATACAGAATATTTCCACTGAAGTAGGTAGTTCAAGGACAATAACATTTAATTTATGAAAGTTCATCAAACTATATTTTGTTGATGAAAGATTTTGAAAATCTAATTAATATTGAGAACTGAGACAAGTGCTTTGCCTTTTAAATCTGAATAAGTAAATATTAAGTTATAATTTGTCAAAACAAAGTTATAATTTGTCAGTAAGCTGGTTTATTCTGTTATATTTTCTGTATTGGACCAGATGCAAGATCAACAGCATAACTTGCTATGAGTGACATGAGTGATGATTAAATATAAAAACATCACCTTCCTGAATTATGATTATAAGTAAAATTAAAAAAAAATTATATCTGACCCAAGATTCGAATTTGGAACCTCAGTTATTGAAAATTTTATCAAGACCAATGAGGCACTATACTATACTAGCTATAATCTATATAATACTATACCATAACAGTTACACTACTATGCAACACAAGTAATTGTGCAAAAATTCAACCAGTGTTTAATATAGGCACAAACAAGGCAGATTGACCTTGTCTAAAGAGTTCTAGAATCAATAACCAGAATGACCTAAATAAGTCCATCTGTACAAATTATAAGTTGATCTCAATAACAGATTAGCCTATTCCCTTAAGTGCCATATAGTCTTGAAAATGATTGAAACAAGTACTTGATTAAAGCAGATATAGTTGTCCCCATATTTTCTATATTTCTGCTACAATTTTGTACTTTGGATTTGCAACTTGTTATGGCATTTAAAAAATGCTTTACACTAGTTATTACCTTACTTCTACTTTGCGAGAATTTTCCCTAGTGCTGCAAGAAGTAAGAATAAATTAAAAATTCTTTATTGCACACTAAATACAGGATTAGGACCATTTATTAATTCTAAAACACTTTTTTTCTTTTATTGATATTAATCATATTACTTATCCCCCCTCTACCTAACCCTACCTTCATTTCCTAGTTCCAAGGCCTTGATCGACGACTATTTTCGCAAAATCAATTTGTTAGAATGGGAAGTAGGTGTCTACTCGAGTGGTTCATGTGGAATAGTAAATAGTATCTCTTTAACAAGTACAATTGTCCAATTGTGTATATACTCTCTAATCTATGGTTTAATGGGATAACAGGCTACTCCTCGCAAATAACTTCCTTTGGTTATGTGGACAGTGGTGCCTAGATTGAATAGAAAGCAATCGGGTAGGGTCTTGTGAATCTATTGCACTATCAGTCATATAATATCAGCTCAGTTTGCCCCGGGTTTAGGTTTGGGCATATAAAATAAGGTAAATAAATATAGCTTTTAATTATTATATCTCTATTTCTAGAAATTAAAGCTACAGTTATACAAAAATGAAATAAAACTTTAATGTAAGTCTTGCTTGCAAGTTGTTTCCCTTTTGGAAAATGATTGCCACAATGATTGCCTGTGTTACGGTATTGCGTGTTTTCCACCACCGATACCATCTATTAATTTCATTCAATGAAAGCAGTCAAACAGACAAGACATTTCAGTTTTTCATAAGGATTACATCGCTTTTAAGCGATAAGGCATTTATTTTAAGTTACCTATCGTTTCTGTAAATGTTGTTTTGGTGTGCATTGTAAAATAAAGTGTTTTCTATTCTATTCTATTCTATAAAACAGTAAAGTTCTAGTTTTAAAGTTTCAATATAGAAATTAACTATGGGGAATTATAAAACAAACTAATAAAAAACTTATACTATAAATACCTAGATTAACATAATGTTTTTTACAGGTACCCACTACTGGTTAAAAGATCAAACATTCCGATATGCTGCATTTGGGGTGCGCGTCGAATATTATGACTGGATAATACCGGTAAGTATGTTAATATCTCCTTGGTTTGAACCGATTGTTTAATTTAATTGATTTTCCGCAAACATTTGCATCGAATCGATAATAGAACGAATAAATATTTCTGTTGAAATAATTAGGTAAAAAAATTTCTCAAAATCAGGTAAGTACTTAGTTAAGTATTTCCATCAATTTTCGTCGAATTATTTTGTGTAGAATTTTTGAATGATGTCCTATTGCAATAAAACACAATTTTTATACATAGAAATATTTTTACGATATAATCCATACTAATATTATAAATGCGAAAGTAACTCTGTCTGTCTGTCTGTTACTCAATCACGCCTAAACTACTGAACCAATTTGCATGAAATTTGGTATGGAGATATTTTGATGCCCGAGAAAGGACATAGGCTACCTTTTATTGCGAAATATGTATCACGGGCGAAGTCGGGGCGGACCACTAGTATTTAATAAATATGTACCTACTGAAAACGTCTCGTCATGTATTGATTTTTTCTCATAAACTGACTGCGTTATAAAACAACTAATTCATTTTAATAGCATATTATTATTTCAAGATCAAGATTGTTTATAATATAGTTACTAGAAAAACACATTAATCAATGAAAAAGTGCATTCAAAGAGATGACAGTGCATTATTTTGCAAAGCTATGACGAATACGTCATCGACTAGATTCGCGTAATGACTATTATGCATTTTGTTTACATAGAATACTAGTTAATCCAGCAACCGTTTCCCGTCCGATTAGGGCCCTTCTGGCCTCCTTCACTCAAGCGACAGCTCAAGCCGAGGTTCGTGGTCCCCGTCAAGGGGGGACGCCCTTGTGCATGTCGCTACCAGGGTGAACCTTCAGTTCACCCCCACGTCCGCGTTAAAATGTAGAAGCCCTTCTGGCTAACATTGAGAGACACCATACAAAAAAAAAACAGCAACCGTTGCTCTGTCAGGATACCCTCACCACTAAGGCATAAAAATATAGTTAACAACTTATTCTAAAAAATAACATTTCATACAAATCGATCAAAATGTTTCCGTGGAGTATTGAAACTACGAACACTGTGATATGATTATTTTATGTGAACACAACACAAGATTCCGTCCGACTAGGGCCCTTCCGGCCTCCTCCACTCAAGCGACAGCCCAAGCCGAGGTTCGAGATCCCCGTCAAGGAGGGACGCCATCCTTGCGCATGTCGCTACCAGGGTGAACCCTCAGTTCACCCACGCGTCCGCATTAAAATATCCTTCTGGCTAACATTGAGACACCACACAAAATAAAAAGAACAACACAAGATATTGTTTAGTCTTGGTTTAGTCACTACATACCTAGTACAAAACAGTCGTTTTCGCTGTCTAGGGACGGATCTACGTATGCTTAAATCTTTTTTTAAGAATTTGTCAATTATTAATTTTATAATTTTGTTTTATTCAAGTAACTAACTATTTCCATGTAAAAAAAATTACTGTTTTTTCACATCATTTCATTTTTTACAAGTAAGTATGTTAGTACGAGATCCGGCTGCAGGATCAGTGCGTTCATCGGTTTTTTGCTGAAAACCGAATTTTTATGTATATTTATAATTAGGAGAATATATATCGACTAGGTTGCCAGTCAAAATTTGGCCGCAAGCATGTTTAATTAAAATTTTTCTAAACGATTTTTGGGAAAAAAATTCGTTCACTTGTTTTTTGAATAAAATGTAGTCTACATCACGTCAAATGATATAAAAATTCTAAAAAATCACGGTTGCCGCTTTTCACCTGGCCGCAACATCTTGGCAGCCTGGTGCAAACAGGTATTATTTCGATTTATTTTTACGTTCATAACGCACATTTATGAATCATATATCAAATTAAA
>CAJQZN010040503.1:14241-31707 GCA_907164685.1 Colias eurytheme
CATAAATGTGCGTTATGAACGTAAAAATGAATCGAAATCATACCTGTTTGCACCAGGCTGCCAAGATGTTGCGGCCAGGTGAAAAGCGGCAACCATGATTTTTTAGAATTTTTATATCATTTGACGTGATGTAGACTACATTTTATTCCAAAAACAAGTGAACGAATTTTTTTCCCAAAAATCATTTGGAAAAATTTTAATTAAACATGCTTGCGGCCAAATTTTGACTGGCAATCTAGTCGATATATATTCTCCTAATTATAAATATACATAAAAATTCGGTTTTCAGCAAAAAACCGATGAACGCACTGATCCTGCGGTGGGATCTTAGACTATGTATTTTAAATATTGAAGATCCAAAATTAGTCAACGAAATGTGTTTTCATTGAATCACGTGCAGTTAAATAAAGTGATAAATTATAGCGTATCTATCGCGTGGCAAATTCATGTTTAAAAATAATATTAAAGCGTTTTTGCTACTTTTGATAACATTGAAAATTTATTAGTCAGATAGTAGATAGTGATTTTTGTCATGAATGATGAGATTTACATTTTTCTGTGAAGTTTAGAAAATATAGCGGGAATTGTTTTTAAGCTATTGCATAGCTTCTATCGCGGGCCTTGAGCGCGGGGACCGAATCCAGAAATTTAGTAACGAAAAACCTCACGCTCCCCACTCCGACGGGCGCGGAGGTGTGGCTTGAAGGCATAGCATGCAATATCTTTACCGCGGCAGTCCCCGAGTGCCACACGTCTTTTTTTTATTTATTTTTATTCGTAAATTAAACTTCGCTTTTCCAGGTCTTAAAATATAAAAAAGGACATCTATTTTTCTCAGGAATGTGTGAATTTAAAGCTGAAATTCACATCGAATAGTTAGGTTACCCTTGAACTTTGAACTGTGATAAAATCAAACTTACAAACAGGGTACTTCCCGTGAATACAGAATCTTGAAATTTTGTAGCACAGATAAAAAAAAAATTACAAAAAGCATCAATAATTTATAGTAACAACATATAAAAAGCGATAAAAGTTATGTTTATAGTGTTTATAGTATTGAAAATCTTAAGATTTCCTTCCTGTCGTAAATCAAATCACACCAATAGAGAATGATACGATTTTGTTTTAACAAATTGGTATGACCGCCATGACATGGCGGATTAAAATGACTGAAGATAAAAATCTTGTTCCTTTATTATTCACATAGCTATAGGCGCATTAATTGCACAAGGTTTCATCATGTTTGTATGAAACTGAAAATATATATGCTTGTTGTACATGGCATACAATACTGCTGAGTCATGCACCATAGAGTTTGAGATGCTAAAAAGATCCGTATCATTCTATTTTTTGCAAGACCTTGATATTATTACTGCGTATAAATAGTTTGGTAGTAATTTGTGATGTATCCAAACTTTACGAATTGAAATACCTACTTTTGAATTTTTTGGAAAGATGAATTAAAAATAAAACATTAGGTACCTACAAAGAGATTGCTTGGCGCAAAGGCATGTCAACATGCAAGTATGTATGTACGTGCAATCCTGAGGTTTTAGTAATTTGACGATGTTATTTTATTGTTGCAGTTATGTAAATGATCTTACCTATTTTATAATAATATAAGATTATTTTCTTAGGTATTGTGAGAATCTGTAAAATTAAGGTTATTTTGTAAATAAATTCATAGCTTCTGTGAAAAAAGCTACAAAAATTTAAGACTTAACCGTGATTTTCGCGTTAAAATGTTGATTGACATAGGTACAAATTGGTTTAATCGCTAAGGCATGACATGGCAGTAGTCATAATATATAAACAAATTCATAATATAATTTTTTATTGCTGTGATATGATTTGGTAGACTAAATATAATGATTATCATGGATATCTCAACATAGACGTTTTTATCTCATAAATATGCAGATAGAAGCAAGAATTTGCACCATAATCTTAAAAAGACTGCCCGTGCCACCTTACCCGATAATGTTCGACTTGTGATATTTAGTTCATTGCCTTCAGACCGCATTTGTGGCTAACCCAATACTATTCTATTATCATTAGCTGAGATATGACAGAAATTCATACACCTGAGTCAGTCAGTCCGTTTAACTTAAAGCCGGTTCAACACATCGCGATCGTGTCATAAAGCGAAGTGCCGTAGCCGCGGACACTCGTTTCGATTGAAAAAAAAACAGTTGTCAATTTACCCGCCAATTTTGCAAATAAGTGTCAGTGTTTGTGTGTCGTGTTTTGAATCTGTATTTTCGGGTATGTTTTATTTTTTTTCCAATGTGTTAGAAAATTAAAAAAAAAACGCAACGAATTATTTTTAGGAAAAAATAAGGAGAGGAGAGGATAATATTGAGAACATTTTTTTATTATTCTACATTTAAACAAATTGTTAAGTGCTGGTAATTGTAGTGTTTTACTGCTTTTAAACATACAGAAAGTTTTATTTTTAAGTCCCGACACAAGTTTATAAATTGTAAACGGTAATTTTAACTGGTAAAATAAAACTAACAAAAAGTTTTACTGTAGAAGTTTGCGAGTAATTTTTTGCCGGCATAAAACATACTCTTAGACCTCCTAACCGTGAATATACCTAAGCTTTTAATATTTAAACACACATTATTCATTAAGATTTATTTAATCCATTGGTATTTGCAATTCAAATCAAGGTTGTGCGAATGTAATTAATTAAAATAGTTTAGTATGTCTTTAGTTTAAAGCTAGCGTTTATATTGTAAACCTAATTAATTATATTGATTTATATATTATATCTAGATAATATAGTAAAGATTTTTTAAAGATACACACAATTCATTAGATCCACTTTTATTAAGATTTTTATTACAAAAAAAAAAAAAACACAAAAAGTTTTAAATAAAAGTGGAACTAGAGAATTGTGTGTGTTTTTTTTATAATCTTTACTATAAAATGCAGTTCCAACTTCCATCAAGGGGTAACAATACAAAGTCTAAACTATACCTAGATAATAGTTAAGGAATGCGGTAATAACCTAGTTGTCCTATTCTCATGAAAGTAATCATGCTCTTGGCAAAAAGCGAAAAATAACATTGATGAAATTAAAGATTTTTTAACGGATTTTAAACGCGATTTATTCATTATATTATTTTCCTTTTATTATATTTTTCATTTCAATAACATTGATGTCTAATGAATCAAAAAATCAAATAAGTCACCGTAAATAAATTCAATATATTTAACAACAAACAATAAACACCAATTTTACATGGATTATAATATAATTAATCAGTTAACAACCAGTTATGATTTTTTGCCTAGTTATACGATTTATTGGATTACCATTTCGTTGATTAAATTTAAAAGATATTTATTTTAGTCGTTCTTGTTTTCTGAATAATTGTTTTTTTTTTTATATTTAAATTAAAAATTCAAGTAGGCATGCTCGGCATGGTTCATGGAGAAAATTTAAATTAAGCTTTTAATTATATTTATATTAAAGTTACTGCCTGTCTATATCGTCGGTTAAATAGAAAAATGACCTTATTCAAAAAGTACAAATTTTACAGTACAACCGTTTGAATTTTTTAGTTTCATTAAAATTCGTTTTTCTATAAAAGTGTTATATTTACATAGAAGTGTCATATATCATTTAGAAGGTATTTACGAGGGGTTTTAGGTGGTGTGTGTGTTAATTATTTATTTTAGAAATAGAATCATTTCTAGCAAGAAGTGTCTTTTTTCTACATAAAAAAAAAAATATGACAAGCACGGATTTTCTAAAAAAAGATGAGAGTCGTATTTGGTTTTTAACGGCTCTTTATCTTCTGCATTATTATAAGCTGCGCAATCCTCACATTGATCTTTTTTTGGAGACCAAAATGAAATGTTGAACTCTTTGGTAAATATATTGTAATATATTTGATAATCAGCATGAACATTTTCTGTACGACATTTTGTAACATAGTCTCTATTTAATTGTACAATAGAGAGACCTCCTTCAATGTATTCCCGGCTCGTACTAGCTCGACAGTAATGACTTTCAATTCTAGGTATAGAATTGATATGTTCTTTAATCCCATCAATAATTGCAGTGTCAAGCTTATTGTGTTTACCATGCTTGCCTCTTTTGTCATCTTTCAGAAAACCCCCAACTACAGAGTTTTGCATTGAAATTACTGTTCTAATCGGTCTGTCTGATATACCCAGAGTATTTTTAAAAAAAGTCTTACAAACTCGAATTAAATCTCTGTCAACTTCAAAATTAAATGCATGATTATAATCTTTTCTTGTACTTCCTTCGCGAATATATCTGTACTTCGGTTTAATTGCAGTTACATGTTTATTGATAAATTGACGTTGCTTATCTAAATCTCCCAGTTTCCAAAAATTCATAAAAATAAGTTGCCTCTTCTCCTCACTAATCTTGTTATAACATTTCAGTTTACATTTTTCAGTACATGTTGGTTTCATTTGTCTTTCTGGCATTGGTTTTTGTGACTTCGATGTCGATATATACGCTTTTCCACAATTTCTTAATAGCTTAGCTTTATTTTTTCTCCATTCTTCAGGAACAGCTTTTCTTTTTCTGCCCTTCTTCGCTTTATCATTTCCATCCTGAACTGTATTATCATTAATTGTAGCGGTTTCTTCCTCCGAAGATGATGACACTGCAAGATCTTCGCGTAGTACAAAATCCGGGTCATTATCTGTATCGTCAGGCGAGAAGTCATTTTGACTATCAGGTATGGAGTTGGAACAACAATCGTCATCATCAGAGGATATATCCGATTCCGATATTATTATATTGCTTGAAATCTTGGAATGGAGAACGTCAGTACTTTCTTCTAATACTGAATCACTTACGGGAGTTCGCACAATAATCCTACTAGGCCCAGGTTGATCAATCGGCAGGTATGGAGTAATTTGTGAATCCGAAAAAGAATTTTTGCTAATAAGATTCGACGTCTGAACATTGTTATTCAAATTATTCAATGGAGTGCGTATGGAATTAAAATCAGTTTGCAGTGGCTCTACATTAATAATCTCGCAAAATTTAGATGTGGATACTGTGTTTGATGGTTCTATATTCTCTGTAGCTGAGATATAGCCCTGGACAACTACTTCAGATACGTTAGTTATCTGTTCTTCATTCTTCTCAAGATTATTTTCAGAAAGTCCCTTGGACATAATCATTTTTATCATTTTTTTACCACGCTTCATCCTAAAACAAAGAATTAAACTCCTTATAGTCTCGGAATAAAATGGCTGTGGCATACGAGACAGACAGACAATCATGACGAATCTTTATGGGTTTCGTTTTTTGCCATTCGGCTACGGAACCCTAAAAAGTATAATAAATATAAAAAATAAAAATTATAAAATAATAGAATCAACAAATCCGAATCCTTACTAATATTATAAATGTGAAATTAACTCTGTCTGTCTGTCGGTCTTTTCTTCACGCCTAAACTACTGAACCGATTTGTGTGAAATTTGGTACAGACATAGTTTGGAACTTGAGAAAGTACATAGGATAGTTTTTATTACAAAAAAAAAATTATTCCGGACATATAGCGCCCTCTATTGGTCAAAACAAAATACTGCCGAAAGTAACTTTTCCCCGCGAACGAAGTCGCGGGCAAAAGCTAGTAGTATAATAATTATTAACTTGTACTTTTAACGCTAAGATCTCATAAAATGCGTTTAATTTTACAAGATACACGACATTTCTTTACAAAATCCATACAAAAAGTATTTTTCATAAACAAACACAGTCATATTAAAAATTATGACATTTTTCTGATAAACTTCATGCAACTAAATGTGCAAAAACTATATAGAAAAATGTAATTTGTCCAAATATGTCATGTTTCACTAACTCCATTTCACAAAACGTAGTCACATTTTTAAAAATGACCTTTTTCTATTTAAGATATTGTCATAGTTGGAGTTCAATTTCAAAGTAACAAGGTAATTTCTCAAAGAAATACATTTTTCTATAATATTTCTTACCTTTTATAGTCTTATCCAAACACAATTTTTTAAGAAATGTCACTTTTCTTCAAAAACGCACGTGTGTTCAGTGTCGTGGCCGGTGGCAAATGAAAGAGGGACATTTTTCTACAATCATAATGGCGGATGACCACAGAGAATCGAAATGACACTTGCGACATCTAGTGAACTTAGCGTGAACTTTTTAAAGTGTCGTTTTTACATATAAAAGAATCATATAAGTAGACTCGTTTTAGGTGATAATCTTATTTTCCAAAAAATTTGAAAAATGTCATTTTTCCATTTAATCGACGATATGTTGTTCGTTTTTTTACGTTTTCGCTTCTGGACTGTTAAACAAATCTGTGTGAGTATTTTTCTAAAAATCGATGGAATCTAGGATGAATCATAAACCACTAAACCCTTCCTATTTCAAGAAATATTTATAAGATAAAATTGTATTTACAGATAATTTTATGTGAAATACGCCAACAGGAAAGTAAAAAAAAGGTTTTTCTTTACGTAGCGTAGTCGTTATGCATGGGTAATAGGTATCATGTCTTCTTTAATGATATGCGCTATACTTTACTAACAAAAGAAAATGACGTCTTCATATAAATGTTTGAGCTCAAAGAACTCGTGTATTTTTAACTTTACGTCTTTGCAGGTGATAGGTCAAATATTTCAAAGGTGTAGTTGAAAATAGAACACATTCATGTCATTTATAAGGTAAAAATTAACATAGTAAAAACAGGCACAATTGGTGTAACAAGGGTGTAACGTAAAGAATAATTAAAAAAATACCATTATCGTACTTAGCTATAGAGGGTACCGAAGGAGGCAGTATCTATTTACATTTAATTAAACAAAAATCATCGTGGGAACCAGATTAGGAACATTTTTCCAAAAAAAATTATTTTTTTTTTTAATTTTTAGTCTTCAAATACATCTATCATATATATTCATAGCATAAAATACCACTTTCACTTATTTAAGGATTTGAACACAGTTTTAAATTAGAGAAAGGCTTTAGGATCTATAGTAGAGCCATTTTAATAGGCAACATTTGACAGATAGATGGCGCGCGGTGTGTCCCTTCAGACACATAAAACTGAAAGAATAGAATAAATTCGATTGCTCTGGCGGGTCACGAGTGGCTGAGTTGGTCAGGCATCCGCCCCGGAATGGCGCGAAGGATGCGGGTTCGAGTCCCGCCTCGTGATCGAATTTTTTCTATTCTTTATAAATTTATATTTATAAAGCATTTGAATGCCATAAAACCAAAAATATAAATTCAACATTTGACAGTTCAACAAAATTCAAAAACGTAACCTAGTAACGACGACATAGAATAACATGATATTTCGTTTTGTTAGAACTGCACATTTGCTAAACTTTTTTCAATTACGATTTTATAATTTATAATAATAATGACCGATACAAGTAATTTTAAGATTTCATTTTACTGATAAACCATTCTAAACATAGTAAACAATTTCTGAATTGAAGAACTGACGTCGCTACAATTTTGTGTCAATAAACCTTTTTTCTTTTTAAATACCAGAGACGTTACTCTAAAAATCGAAATCTGAAATCTAGAATCGAATGCATTGATTACTTGTGAATAAAAATCATCATTTAATTTAATAAATCCGATTGACAAATGTTTCAAATCCGTATCGATTAATTCACTTTAATCGATATTTTTAAGCAGGTTACCTCTCTTCGAAGATAAAATTGATAGACGTCAAATGTTGCCTATTAAATTGGCTCGACTATAATTAATTAAACAAACACATATTTCCGAATATTTGACCGACAGAATTAACACTGTCAAATATCATTCGCGGACATTGACACCACAGACTCGAATCTAATAGCTGTCACAAATAGAAAACTAATTCAGATTTGAGAAATGCAACACGTAGTAATTACGTAGATGTAATTAATTTTTACATTGTGTGCCGTAATTTCATTCAGCACGCAGTAATCAGATAATGTCTCGTAATACGCATCATTTGTTTTGTCTCGTCACGATACGAGCTCCCGTTATCAGTTAGGTGTTAGGATTTTAATTGTATATTGTTTAAAATTATAAATAGATATTATATCAGTATATTCATAAAAGTACAGATAGTTTTGTTATAAGTAGGCCACGCAGTTGTAATTTTCTCCATTTACTGCAGCATATTTTTGATAAATTTTGAGAATCTGGAAGATTTAGTCCTAGAAAGAGGAACAGGAAGTTTATTAAAATAGTATAAATATGCGGAAATCAATGAGTTTCAGTGTATTAAAAATTTGTTAAGTATCTATTTGTATTCTGAAAATCGACGCAGGTGTCTTATTTAAATCTGTAATATTTATTTTTAATATTTATTTTTAATTATATACTTATATACCTACCAATGGCTATGGCAATAATTGGCAATATGAGAACGATGAAATATTCATATAAGTTCCTATACTTATTCCTTCAAAATCATGCAATGAACCTCCAATAGTTGAATAGATAGTAAATGATGAAAAGATAAATCTCACGGTTGAATTTCGTGTCCTTTCGGCTATTGAGACTTCGAGGTAAGTCATTGGCTTCATCTAATAACAAGGCTATCTAGTTACAAGTACTCAGTGCCTATCGTATGCTTAAAATACTTGAAGTACTTTATCTATTTATAAGCCCATTGTCGTTTTATTATTCGGCTTCCATATATGCATAAAATCGGGTTGTTATAGTGTACCTACTATAGGTACCAGTATCAGTATGTACTGCCTTATAATTGGGACTAAAATATGGGATAATAAACACGCAATTAAAAAGATCTGTGGTTTCTTCATAATTGTAATGTATTTTTTGACCAGTGTTTTCTACGTCGCGTCTTTTACATGCGTTTAGAAAAACTTCTTCATGTATCAAAATAATTATGTAAGTACTGCCTTATAATTGGGACTAAAATATCTATACTAATATTGTAAAGAGGAAAGGTTTGTATGTATGTATGTATGTATGGTTTTCACGCATAAACTACTGGACCGATTTTGATGAAATTTGGCACAGATAATCTTTAGACCCTGAGAAAGAACATAGGCTACCTTTTATTGCGAAATATGTACCACGGGCGAAGCCGCGGCGGACCGCTAGTGGGATAATAAACACGCAATTAAAAAGATCTGTGGTTTCTTCAGAATTGTAATGTATTTTTTGACCAGTGTTTTCTACGTCGCTTCTTTTACATGCGTTTAGAAAATCTTCTTCATGTATCAAAATAATAAAAACATTATTTCTTTTGGTGCCAAATGAAGGTATCTTTGAATTTTTTCCTCGCTATACAAAGCATATTTTACTAGATTTATTCAATCCTACAAGAATTCTTTTCATGTATTGTGAGTGGTGTTGTATGAGGTTTCCAGTATTTCCTCTGACGTCACCACTGAATGAAGTTGCACGGGAATACCCACTGCACTTATGCTATTGTATTTCATCATTCTATAGCTTTTATTATAGCTTTGATATTTATCTATTCGAAAATGTATTTTCTACTTTATTAAAAAGGACAGATTTTCGAAAGAGGATGAAACTCCCTCCCTGGTACCATGTACCTACTATATTTCATCGCGATTGGATCCTAGGATTTGGAGATACATCAAAAAATGTAATAAAATCAACACAGCTGATATCGGCTATTTTTCTTACCGAGAATCTTATAATCCTCAAAATATATTAAGACGATGTCAATTTAATGAGTTATTTGGTATCTCCGAAGTCCATTGTCCAGAGTCCATTCACAATGCATGGTTAAATAATTTATTCAATGTAGTTTCTATTGGTATCGTATTTGGTGACTCCCGTAAAATTTAGATTCGTAATGGTTTATCGTGAGTGTAACGAATATTACCTATTTGAATTTAAGACACATGTTGAACTTGAGAAATAGTTTAGAAAAACATTGTATGTTTGGCATTCATGAAGTCGTAAAGCATTTATAATGATTGCACGGTAATGTATAGCATATGTATTACAGTATTATTTTAGTACCCGGTAGTCTAAGATCGAGGCCGTCTTTATGAATAAATTAATGCTCTTTTGCAAATTCCTTTACTAAATTATTTATCAATTTAAATATTGCTGCAATCTAAACGCAACTAAGGTTATAAATTACGAATAATATTATTTCAACTATTAATTCGTCTTGGTTTTCATGTTGGACTTTCTTTGACCCTTTTTAACGTGAAAAGATTTCCAATTCCGTTAAAGGGTTCTAATGATATGTGAAAATGTCCCAGTTTGCGGAAACTATTAACACATTGTATCTAAACCTATTCATTATTCAAAATGAACAATATAGTCTCTATGGCATTGTGATTAGGTTTAGAATATAACATACTAGTTAAAAGTATGAAGATTGTTTTGAGAATGCGTTTATTGTATGCGATATTGTTGATGTTTAGTTTAATTGTTGATGTTACAAGTTTGGTTGGTCTCGTGAAAACATTGCCAAACAATTGTGTTTAGGTCTTCTATCCTTTATTTTAATAGGATCTTAACTATTATTAATTACTTGTGTTGTTTATTCCCATATTTACTTGATGAAATTAATGATGTTTCTCTTAACTAGGTTTAGCATGAATTTTCGATAACTGATCGATCTCTAATCTACATTCCAATACATTAACAATCCTTCTATTGGTAATTTACAAGCTTTTCTCAAAAATTTGATTGCTAGATAGAGGTCTTATGTAATTTGAAAAATAAAATTCGTTATTGACTTCAACCGTATAAATATAACACGCTCGGAGCTGATATTATATGTATGCCCAATGGCTTATGAGTTATGGCTATTATACTAATCAGCCTTACCTTACACCAATGTAGTCTATGATATATTTGCAAGATATTTAATTACAAGGAAAGGTCTACCATCGTTAGGGATTTCCGCGAATATATCAAGTGTAATGCGTCCACTCAGGTGCAAGATCTTTTGCTCTGTACTTGGAAACGAAAGCTGGCCTAACGGGTCAGTAATTATGCCTACAGGATGTCCTCTCGTGGGACAGTGACCATGTTTTCGAAATTTTGTTTTTCGTGTCTGCGGAATTTGGTCCTCTCCAGGGACTCGGTGACCACGTTTACGAAATTATGTTTTTCATATTATATCTGCGGCTTTTGGGTTCTCGTGGACAATTTTGAAATGTGTTGACGATGAATTAGCGGCTTTGTTCCGTAAAAATACCACCCTTCAGTGCTCGGCAAAGATGTATGTATATGTGCAGTAGCTGACTAATAAATTTTCAAAATGGATACAGATAGTCGGAGCAAATGTTTTATGAATAAGTATAATGGTAATAATCAGCCTTGTGAGAATACTCTGTATTTCTGTATTTTTTAAATTATGGCGGTTGCTTAGTATATTGCTCGGTTCTTCAAGTTTCCTGTTGAAATATTAAAATTTAAAATTATCAGATAAAGAATGAAGACGTTTTCCTGTAGGTATAGATAGCATGTTGAAAGAAGTGTTATTACCAACTGTGTTTATTCAATTTGTTTTTGTTCAGTTGTCTTTCGATTGTTATTGAATTTGTTATGTATGGAATATTTACATAGATAAAAGTAACCGTTTTATATGTAAAATTGAATCATACAGATACGTAATCGTGTAGGTATGTGTTCTTATTATAGATACAGGTTAAATTTATACTATTATATAATATTGATAAATTCAAATTGAGATAATCGCATCTTTTTTATTATACTAAAAAACTAGGTATTCCTTTAGAAATATCCAGACTTCTTATAGCTAGATAAATTTTAAAATCGACTAAGTATATATTGAATCTTTATGAATATCTTTATTTTCACCTTAAATGAACCCTTTTGAATGCGACTTTTGGGAGCTAATAAAACATTTTTTTAAATATTATTCTTGAAAAACGTTTTTTATTTTATTGCACGCCTCATAAGCGAAGCGTTGAGGTGGGTACTACTGTCACTTCGCGCAAAACATCTGATTTTTCAAACTTAAAATGTCTTTATGTATCATACATTGCACTTGTAAGATAATACATACACACACATATTAAGAAAAAACACTATTTTTAACATTCATGATATTTTTGATGTCATTTTTGTTATTTAAACTAGTTAAAAAACAGTTTAAAAAAGTTCTGTCTTGGACGTCCGTGTGTCTGTATGTGCGGAGGATTTTCTTGTTAACACGATAGCGACCGAAATACTTTACTAATCGAGTCTTTTTTTGTCTCTTACGCTTGAGTAATGAGTATGCTCAGGAATAGAACCCTTTCATTTTTCAGGGTCTGATTCGATGTGGTTTAATTGTTATTAAATAAACAAAAATAATAATTAATAAATAATTATTAAAAAAAAATTATGAGGCGTGCACTTTTGGATTTTCCAAATTATTTTTTAAAATCTGCTTATTTTTATAGTCACCTAAAAACCATTCCTACTTTTCAATATGTCTGGTGAAGTAACGATGTTCTTTAAATATCTAACCTTTCTTATTAAGTTTTGACCTTGTGGGTAGTGTCGAAAAATTATTGGTCTGATTACTTAACAAAAGGTATACAACAGTCAATTTGTATGTTATATGTTACGACATATTGTGACTGAGTATGAAGAATCTTTGAAATATTGATACAAATTACCAAATTGCTTTACTTCCGTGATACCCGGTGAAAGAGTAGCCTCTATTATGTAATTCAGGCTATTATACAATTAATAAATTATATATAAAGCACATTTCAGCGTCGTACAATGTTTTGTGCGTTTACACAAGTGCAAAGTCTGCATAACCAAACATAGACACTATCTTACTTTCAGACTTATGTAAACTTTTTTTATATATATTTTAACTCTTAACACGTAAGTATATAATACACAGTATTATCATATTTTGTCAATATATTGGCAATTATTATTAACAACTAGCGGTCCGCCCCGGCTTCGCCTGTGGTACATATTTACGTTTTCTCTACATAAAAACCATCCTCGTACTTCAAGGAATATAATAAAAAAAGAATTATCGAAATCGGTTCAGCCGTTCTCGAGTTATGCGCTTACCAACACATTTTGCGATTCATTTTTATATATAAGAAGAAGATAGGTAATTTGGACAAAGGACTGAAAGGAGATATTTGCGGATAGTAGGTAAATAAAACATATTACATAATATGTAATGTCATTTTAAATAGGTACTCGAGTCGATTCATTAATTGCATACTTTTCTACTGAATTTATTATATTTAGTCAAGAGATAGAAGATAAAATGTATCCTTGAAATGATATCTTGTAATATTTATTATATTTTAAGCGTGTCACGATTTACATCTCAGTACTATTTGCATCATGAAATATGTGTTTAATTCATATGTTTTTATTATGATGTTGGGTTTGTTATGAAGTTATGCCCATCTCACGATAAATGCGTCAGATTTAGGGGCGTAATATGTTTACTAATAAATGTTATCATCTAAAAGCGTTTAACTGAATTCCTGGATATGAAAACGTCAATAAACTTTATATTTTGTACCTATACATTTTTGAATACAATTCTATGCGAAATAATATTTAAAAATGTTATTATCGTAGACGCACGTTGTACACGTAACGCTGCGTTTACATAGATTTGCATATTTTATAATATTTTAAAAACGTTACACTCTTTTATATGTACTTAAGTGTAACTGAGTGGTGATCCCATTCGAAGTTATATTTTTGTAGCATTTTGAATTTTCTTAACGTTTTAATGACGTTTAGTTCTTGTAATGACCTATGAATTATTGAGTTGTGTATGATTTATTAATTATATTAATTTAAAAGTGCGATTTATATACTTTATTGGAAGAAAACTTTATTGCAAAACATTAATTAATAATCCTAGCGCAGCTAACGGTAGTATTTTCGGTTATATTTTGAATTGTAACATACCATTTATAAAGTAAATAAAACACCTGTTGTTATACAATGTAACTTATATTTTATGTATGACTCGTATTTACTCAAAATTAATCGACCGATATTTTTAGAATGACAAGATCACAGGGACGTTAACTATCAATATTTATTTTCCTTCAAGAATAAAATCAGAAAAAAAAACTCATACATTTTTTTAAGTCTGTTTAACGAACAATCCAATTGTTGTCTAATTAACTGCGTGTGCTTCATTCAAATGTTTATTTCGTTTAGTTCAACGACCGTAGCTTTTAGCACTCTCCTGTGTACGCGGTTCTTTTGCAAAGTTGTTGTTTTTGAGCATTTCAATGATGGGAAACTAACAGAATACAAACTAAAATGAGAAAGACAATAGAATGTGTTAAACATCCTTACGGATGTAGGTTCGGTGCGAATACTTTCTTCTTGTTATCGTGTTTTCAATTATAAGTAGGTATGTATCGGAGCAGTTGTTCTGCAATCTCTGGGATTTTTTTAAGTTTTGAACATTTTAATGAACATTCTAATGGTGGTACACAGATAAACGTTCAGCTTCTGAAATATTGAATTTTTACTAACATAAATAAATAAATGAATAAATAATAAATGTCCGATGGGTAACTGCGCAAAACATTTTTATTTTGTACTGTTATAGAGCAGTAATTTGTGTAATGGGTAATTAATATTCCTCGGTATTGCGACGATATAGAGTGATTTGTAACATTATTGTTTTTCTATGAGTTCATGCGAATATATTTAGACTAATTTATTTAGAAATAAATAAATTAAATAAAGTCATAGCTACGTTTCAAGTTTAAAAAGTTGAAAGTGTGATTAATTTGTACCATGTGTGATTGTGCAATTTTCAAATGCATGTTATCACGCGATGATATCAAGTGATTATATCTTAGCTGACTGGAGATAATGGTTTTGTAATAACTGTAATAAATATCGCTCGACTTTATGACAGATAGCGTGATACAACCGTAAATGTAAACAGTGATTTATGTGTATAATATAGTACGCTTTGCTGATATTAAATTTAATTGAAAATATGTACCTAAAAGGTAATCTCGTAGAGTATGTATTAGCTTGCTTATATATTCTAAGGATAATCTCTTTTTCTTATTTGAAGTAACTTGATTATTATCTGTAGTTTTTATCAAATCCTATTTTTACACGCTTTAAGGTTATATTAGCTTCACCTGTATGTTTGTAACCGACTTCTTTGGGCGCGATTTTGACCCACTTTAAACGGCCAGATTTCGTTCAAACTTTGTAGATTTATTGAGGACCGATGACAATACACTAATTTGATAAAAATTTTCTATTTTTTAGTTCGATTTCTATAAAAAGCGTGTTTTTTAGTTTTTTTTTAACTATTATTATTTATTTCGAGAATGCAAATGTGATGTGATCTTTGGTAGAATATTGACTAATTAGGTTTACTTTTCGCCTTACGGAGCTGTAGGTAGTATAATTATATTGGTTTCGCGTATTGAGGATATGAGTATGTATGTTGTATTGTACATACGGTGCTTCTTATTCGCTGTTTGTTCCTTTATAAGCCTGTTTGCGCATTTTGTCCTCGTGAGAACATTATCTACATAAAATACCATTGACCATCGTGTATGGCCATTGCATAACTTTCACATTATCATGCACTTAGTGTAACTGTTGTCACCGTTATGTATGCAATCGAAAATTCACTTTAATTATCCAGACTTAAAGTGCAAGTTTAATTATGATTGCTCTGGCCCATTTCGCCAAGTCTGCATTTTACGGTGACAAGTTTTTGTCTCCAGCAGTTGCGATCAGAATGCTTTAAACAAGTTTGTATGGCAAGAGAAAATATTAATGTGCAGTTAATGACAGCATTTCGCGGGGAAATCGCTGATATAAACAGCTTTATCGAAAATGGTTTTATTTTATCGTAAATAACGTAACGTTTATTTCTACTATCCTTTAGAGATAATGATAACAGGTTTTATCGATGTGGCCATCAAATATTTTCAAAGGAAGTTATATTGATTAATATCAATATTCATACATAAGTATAGGAGTTATTATAAGGTCTAGGTTTTAGAAATCTTGGATTACGTGTTTAATCTGATATACTTAATAATCATTTAGAGATCATTAGGTTAATGCATGTAAATAATTGTTGCATGCACCCTTTATTAATATGTAATTTATTAATGGTGGTTTGTTATACATAATTGCATTAATTTCCTAATTGTGGTGTAGATGTGGTTTTGACTTTTGATACGGTAAGACTGCGCTGGTGATTTTTATTTAGAGACTAGCGGTCCGCCCCGGCTTCGCCCGTGGTACATATTTACGTTTTTTTCTACATAAGAACCATCCTCGTACTTCAAGGAATATAATAAAAAAAGAATTATCGAAATCGGTTCAGCCGTTCTCGAGTTATGCGCTTACCAACACATTTTGCGATTCATTTTTATATATAAGAAGATTGATAATTAATTATACAGGGTGTCCCAAAAAGTAGTGATGAACGGAAGCTGGGAGGTAGAGGACCTAGAGAGCTATCCGAATAACCCTCATGTATGTAATGCGATTTTTCGTATGTTATGTGATTTTATTTTTTTATGGGCCCTTGAAGTGGTGAACATACTGGGTAATTTTTTTTTCATCTTGGGTTCATCTGGGTCTTTCTTGGCATTTAATTCTTTTTTTTTATTCCATTCAAAGATCTAACGATAGTAAATGTTACCATACTGAATTGGCCTATCTTTCAGCTTAGAAAACAAATAAAAATCAAGCATCTAGCGCAATAATTGACGTCACCATGAGTGAAAATATCATCGTACTCGGCGATAGGTGTAAAATTTAAAAAAAACGTCATAACTCCGAAAATACGAAAAATCGCATAACATACATGGGGGTGATTCGGATAGCCCTCTAGGTCCTCTACCTCCCAGCTTCCGTTCATCACTACTTTTTGGGACATCCTGTATTTGTAGGTACTGGTGTAAAGTTGTTAAAAACAATATGAACTTGAATTTGCCAGATAATACCAATGAAATTGTATTTGAAAATTTATTATCACACTTTAAAGGAACCTACCATCTCACGAAATCCTACTTTATCATGTCATAAGAAATTATTTACCAGAGCCTTGTGGCTTGCGTCCTTTATAGGAGTAATTGATGATTTAACAAGTATAGCGTCAAGTAAACCAGTTTAATTCGATTAGATACAAACACATACAAACTTGCGATATCCTGATAAAATAGCGTGATAATTACGTTGCAATTGTAACTGGAAAACGTTCCGTATGTTATAAATTACTTACTTACTTAAAATTCAAAACAAAATTCTGTTTATTCCGATACAAATGATACAATATAAGAAAACATACTGTATATGAATCTGAACATGGGAGACAATCAATTTTAACATAGTATAAAATAATAAGTTTACACACTGGCGGTTAGCAAACTATCTTTTGAATGGCCAATTTGTTTGATATCGATCACGTCCGTTGATTTCATTGCCATTTGACGTTCAGTCAGTCG
>CAJQZN010040504.1:0-41197 GCA_907164685.1 Colias eurytheme
GCCGCCCGTGAGTACACACAGTACATACACACAGATACACGACCTTACGTGGCCATATCGCCCCGCAGCCCCAGCAGCCGCCCGTGAGTACACACAGTACATACACACAGATACACGACCTTATAGTTAGCCATATCGCCCACGCACACATGTGCAAGACCGGCTGTGAGTACACACACAACTAGCACGTGTATATAGCATACACACGTACACACATAAACATGCCTGACAACATAATATTATGTGCATCTCGCCAATTAGAATACAGCTTACACACATACACGTTTTGCCCGTTGGTACACATATCCGTCATACACACATGCGGACATACGTTCCGTCTGTTCGTATACTTACGCAAGCACGCACGCCTTGTTAGTGTCTTTATAAAAAGCGACTTTACTACACACTCTTACAACCAACGCTTACGCACACATACGTAGAACAAAACAATAAATGACAACGGTCAGTTAAAAGAGAGTTAAGAAAGTAAATTGTTATAATTCGTTTAAAAGGATTAACATTGGCACCGTTTGTGAGACATTTACCTTGGCAGTGCTCTTTACAATGTTTTATTTAGTGATCCTAATCACTCATATCCAGTTAAGCGTATTACAATACAATAACAAGTTCATAACTTCACAAGTTGCTAACGTAGATTTAATAAGTACAGCAATAAACTCGTTTTACTAGAAAATATATTAAATCATAATAATTCCATAACACCTCTAGAAATCAACAATACGTTTTTAATGCCAAATAACTAGTATTAGTAATCTGTCTTTAAGAAAAAAAAATAATAACGTAAAGAATCGTTTTTAATATCCCATATAAAATAGAAATTTCATACTTTTTAGATCTTTCTTCATTTTTTTTTATTACTATAACTATAAATGAAATAATGTTAAGTAATTTCTAATCCTTATGCAATGTATATTTTTATATTATTGCCTTATTGATCATAATGGTATTTTTTAACGTTGCAGGAAAAGACCGCAAACCCAGTGGAGACGGAAGAAAGCAAATATTCTCGCTCTGGAAGCATGACCGCGCTCGTGTAGACGCGGTTGACTGCCGTTTTATGGGACTCGAATCTTTCGCTAAACGAAACAATACTTAGTTCATATAAGTGTATTATATAGTGATAAATAGTGTTTGACACTAACTCTGGTGAAGTGCCGCTAATGAGCAAGAAGACTGTGGATAGTAAGTTAGTTCTCTTAATATTTATCGAAATAAATCACATTACTGTTGAACGTAGGACAATATGAAAATTGTATACAGTTTTCTAAGATCTCAGTGACGTTTCTTTTCGATAACTTAAGACTATCACGAATTTCTCATTTCTCTTTCTCGTGCCAAAGGGAAAAATTACATGACAATTATTTAATCTTTTCGGTTATATCTTTTAGTATTTATTTTATTTATCTTTCGAATTAATGTCCGCGAGGCAATTTTAGGCGTTTGAATTTATTTTGTTAATTATAAGTATTGTTCTTCTCAAAATTGAGAATCTGTCCATTGTATTAATTTAATTGTTTTTGTGTTGTGTTGCTTGTTGTAAATTACGGTAGCTCTTATGTATGAAGTGAAAACTTTGAAAGCCTCACATATATTTAGATACATTAAAGCTGTAGTGTGTAGTAGAGCGAATGGTAAAATGGTCTGTGATAAACAATTGTTTGTAACTGAGCTGCAGCATTATATATTATTTTGTAATTCATTTAGTACTTTTCTTTGTACGCTGTTCTTTCATATTCTTCATTGTAGAGATGTAGTCGTTTCAACCTCTTAGCATGTCTACATTCTAATCTTACTTCTCAATTTGAAATTAAATTTTTGTATAACTTCATACCATTTTCTTCATAACATGAAGGTAGCTAACGTTGAACATGCTTATAGAAGATAGTATTAGATTGGTGTTAAAGTGTAATCTCAGAACCAGTATTCAGAATTACCATGTGAAATAAGCTTTTGTAAGTGCAATATCCTAAAATGTCGAATATTTAACTGTCTCGCATAAAGTGGGTTGAAACTCATACTTACATCTCACATATTTTGTATGGATTGTTAAAAAATATTCAGTATTCATGTTGTTGTAAATAGATATAATTTTCATGATAGGCGATGATAGCTAAGCGTCTTTTGTATTACTCTACATTCCGAAGTGTTTTATATATGTTAATTAAGTTCGCTTTCTGTGGATAGCATGTACGTATAACGACTTAATAAATGATTAAGAATAATAATAGTTGTTTTATTTGATTTTTAATTCTCTTTCTAACAATCTATGAGAACAGGACATTCTGTACACACCATCCCGCTTTCTCCTCACATGCTACTAGAAAACTATTATTTTTCTCCTGGTAAATTATGTGGGTCGTGTTTAGGTTTGAAATACATTTTATATATTAAAAATGTAGGCGTGCGGCTAGATTACAAAGTAAGCGACTATAAATACAGCAAAGAAAAAAAAAGATTAATAAGATATTGACGAATTTTTCAATTGAGTTTTTATGGAACTATTTTTTTGAGATGTTATTAAAATATTCGAGATGTTTTTATGATCAGTTGAAAAACATTTTGAGCAGTTATTTAATTTAATGGCGGTTGATTAATTATTGCGACAATAGAACATGAACAGTAATAAAAATCAATAAGTCGATTATTTTATCTGTGATTTTATCATACAATGTCAGTTCTTAAAATAGGTAATTCAGCAGTCCAATAACTGAAATGAGAGGTAAAAATGATGGAATAAGCGGTTCGATAAATAGTTCGGCAGATCATAGCGAGCGGTGACACAAGGAACAAAATGTACTTGTCCAAACTTTTATCAAATGTATATGTGTAAATATGTAATTGGTCTATCCATACGCTTGAAGTACGCTAAAAACATTCCACTCGGACAAAAAAGGAAGAGAGGCAGACCGTCGAAAGCCAAACCTGCTTTTATTATATAATAAGTTTAGTTTTTCTTCAGCTTTATAATATAAGTATAGATAGAAAAAAATGTTGCTGTTCTTTGGATTTCTAGACAGTCATGGAGTAAGGCGACGATTTTGTTATCTTTGAATCTTGCCGTGTCAATCGTGCCTTGAGTTTCACTTTTGACACGTGTGCCCGTCACACATGCTCTTTTTTTATATTTAACTAGCGGCCCGCCCCGGCTTCACCCGTGATACATGTTTACGTTTTCTCTCCATAATAACCATCCTCGTACTTTAATAAATATTATAAAAAGATAATTAACGAAATCGGTTCAGCCGTTCTCGAGTTATGCGCTTACCAACACATTTTGTGATTAATTTTTATATTATATGATTATGACCCAATTTTTAATTAAGTACTAACAAAATTTGTCGAAAACCTCAGCCCAATCCTACTTTATGATGATAACAAATTAATAAAAATCTTAGAGCCACTACGCTTTATAATGTTGTTTGTACTATAAAAGGGTAAGGAATAAATGTATCAAGCTTGCGGTCAGAATAGATTGGAACAAGTTTTGTACATTTGAAGACAAAAGCATGCGTAACTGACATCAACGTTTAAACGTTCAATTACCGCAAAAAAGGATGAAGAGGGTTGCATAATAAAAACCAGAATTGCAAATGTATTTTTTATTACAACATTCAACAAACAAGATCTTATTAAAATAGATTCATAATTAGCAGGCACTGTATATATTTAACATTGAAATACACATCACACAATTAAATTTTCAAAATATTCGAGAAAAAATTCGCACCATAATAATGTAAGCTAAAATTGATCTTACATATTAAGTGGGTTGGTAACTAAGATTCACATTATTTCAGAAGAAAAAGAAAATAATTATTCTAAGTACATCAAATTAAATAAATCCACGATAAAACCAGATTGTATAGAAACTACTTAAAAATTAAGTACTTAAACGTACTAGCTACCCAATACACGGCTGATACAATGCGTTATATCAAACTTGGGCTAGCTTATATTTGAGCTTTAATAAATTATTTCAATAAGTATTCGATTGTAATGAGAAAGTAGGCAGTCATTTGAATTCAATTACAATTATAATAATTTAAGTAAACGTTAAAGTATAAAACTAAAACCTGTCGCTTGTACAGGACACACATTTGAAAATACATGCTACACTTAATTAATAGTAGTGTTTGTAAATTTATTGCAAATCGAGAAAACGCATTAACTGAGGGACAAAGCTTCAAAGACAAAAGTTCAGATAAGATTTGTAAGAATGCTATCATTATGTGGCAGTCAAGGCATTAAAACATAAGTTCATTTCTTTCAATGCAAAGAAAAGAATAATATTTACAGTTATTGAATAAAATTGAGAAGAACTAAGGAATAGTTTACTGGGTAAAATTGCCTTAAACGTTCGATAACAATTCTTATTGTACGCAGTCTTTTATATGACACAAAAATATTGAAAAAAAATCTCATATTTTGATTCTATCATAAAAAAATCAACCAATTGTGCTCTTCACTTCAATGTATCATATAAACCACTGGATATTTAGCCAAATAAGTGATAACAAAGGAAAAAAACGCGTTTTCTCGACATGCAATCTACAAAGAAAATAAATTATGTTCAACATACAATCTCGCTTAAGAACAACCAGAGATCGTTGGTCCCTGATAAAGGACGTATGTAATTTCGTAACTAACATGTGTTCAGCGAAACGCTGAATTGACTAAAATAAACTACGTGTAAGTATAGGAACGAACGGCGAGTGATCTTCACTCCGTTGCCTCTGTTGCTTGTGGGTATTTCTTGTTGTATGCCTGAAAATTAATACACAATAATTAATTTGCACTTAATAACATTTGTTGAAAATTCATTTAAAGATCTACGCTCGCTCGTGTTTCTGTGAGATGGTTTTTCGTTTTCGATGTAGAATTATTTATTGGAATAAATAGCTATCGAAAAATATTGAAATTTTTAGAGATTTGAGATTATTAATTATTATTATTAGAGATTTTAGTTTTAATTCAACATACGGTTCAAATGATGATTTATTTAAACGAATCTTTCACCTATTTCCTATAATTATGATGATACCTACAATCTACACATTGATACATTACTGTCACAAAGATATCAATACATGGTACACCAAAGACAAAGCGAGTCTTTTTTTCCATATTATTATTAAGTTTATATGTACCTGCAAGGCGACTTTAGCCAATATCTCGGCCATAGATCGTCCGGTCTGTTCGACCATTCCGCGCAACACACCGTCTGGTTTCTGCAGGAGTATATGCGGATGGTCGAATTCAACCATCTGACCCGCGTCCATTACTAGCACCTAGGGAAAAAAAATAAAAATAATATGGGATTTATAAAAGCGAATAATTAATAAAATTAAACCTTATAAAGAAAAACACTCATCCAAAACATTTTTAAATTTAAATAAGAAACAACCTAAATATTAATATCTTACACGAAAGAGATTTATCAAATTATTATTTCAATTTTATTATATTACAAAGGACAAAATAATTGTTATTATTCAATGCATGCATTTCATTTCAACAGTTTTACTCGATTCTAAAAAAACAAATTCCAAGTATCAAATGTGAACTAAACAGAGACAAATGTGATATTTTAATCCCATAACTTGGAAAAAAAAAGATTGAATTGAAAAGTGAAAAAAGTAAAGTTAATTACTTTATCCGAATCCATAACAGTGTGTAGCCGATGGGCGATCGTGAGCACGGTGCAGTCGGCGAATTTGTTGCGGATCGTTGTCTGAATTAGCGCATCCGTTCTACAATACAAAATAAATATATGAACAAACATAATGTATAAATAAATTGTTTTAAGCATATTCAAATAGTGCCTACTTGTATGTGCATCTTTTGTAATGTATATTCAATACATCTATGTGCCCGTAAGGCGATTAACACACGGTGCCACGTGCCGCCGCGGTTGGCGGTGAAGCGGTTCTCAAGTTGCATTAGCTTCTATTAAATCCGTTGATACAAAACACACATACACCGCCCGACCGCGCGGTCGAACGGTCCGTTCCTCGTAGGGATTCACTGCCAACCGCCGCGGTGCGCGGTGCCGTGTGTGAATCGCCTTACGTACTACGTGTGGTTTCATGTACGCGCCGCATCCTTATATGTAATTTTGGAGCGTGTCTCGTGTTTACAGTACGTGCACATTACATGTGTGTGTATGCGCGTATCGTATCCATCTCGTACCTCTGCTATAAGTGCATTTGGTTTTGTTGTAAGTGTATGTGCGTGCTCTAAATGTTTGGGTGTGTTTTCTTTTAGCATGCAGGAAGTATTATTTTGTAGCATGTTGACCACATGTTACGTACGCGTAGCTCACACGTATACCCGTTACGTAATCGCAGCGCACACACGTATACCCGTTACGTACGCGCAGCGCACACACGCATCCCCGTTACATAAGCGTGTGTGTGCGTGATCCATTATCTTTTTCCATATATTATACAGGGTGTAATCGTTAAGTGTGCACAGGCGATTATTCCGTAATTATTACAGATATCAAAAAAATATAAACTGATATCGAAAGTACTTAACCTAACGAGTAAAATGGCCATAATAAATTAAAAAAAAAAAAAAACGAGAAATATCTAAAAAAAAAAAACATGAAACTTTTAGCCATTTTACTCATTAGGTTAAACACTTTCGATATCAGTTTAAAGTTTTTTGATATCTGCAATAGTTACGGAACAATCGCTTGTGCACACTTAACGATTACACCCTGTATATTCCTTTTTTAAATACTAACTGCGGGTCCACATTAGCGGTGGCCTCGTCGAGCACGAGCAGGCGGTTGCGGCGCACGATGGCCCGCGCGAGGCACACGAGCTGCCGCTGGCCCACTGAGAAGTTGCCGCCGCCCTCCGACATGCGCGAGTTCAGACCCGCTGGTAGTTCCATTACCGCTTCTTTTAGTTCCACCTGTACGGGTAATCACTACATAGTATAAAACAACTTCTCTGTCCCTATGTCCCTTTGCATGCTTAAATCTTTACTACCTACTATATTGGATTTTGATGCGGTTTTTTTTTAATAGAGTGATTCAAGAGGAAGGTTTTAGTATATAATTTATTAGGTTTTAGGCAAAGTGGACTAAGCCGCGGGCGCTAAGTTAGTGAAATACAATCAGAGAAACGTGAATTATGATAATTTGCAAAAGTTTTAATTGAACGTGCTATCATGCCTGTCTTAAAGGCCTACACAGCCTCACTCAAAGATATTTGAATACTTTTTCCTGAAATAGTGCCAAGTTTCATTACGCATCATAAAAATAATGAAAACGCGCGAATAAAAAGTTTTTCACTACATTATGCGCGAGACACCAAAAAAAACGGACCCGACTACATTGCTATCGCTCTTTTTTACTACTGACCTCTTCCAAAGCCCTCCACAACACTTGATCCGGGTACTCATCGAAGGGGTCGAGATTGTGTCGCATAGTGCCCGAGAACAGCACGGGCTCCTGCGGGATTATCGAGATCTGACTGCGCAGTTCGTGCAGCCCCAGCTCGGAGGTTTCCCGACCGTCTATTATGATCTCGCCTTCGATTGTTGCCAGTCTGAATGGATGATGAATAGATGTAAAGATTAGATAATAATAGGTACGTAGTTTTATGATTTTAGGCGTTTTCTCTTGGTTATTATTATTCTATTAAAAAATAAAAATCGTAAGATTAAAAAAAGAGCGTGTGTGATGAGCACGTGTCATAAGTGAAACTTCTTTGGCAAGATTCAAATATACCAAAATCGTTGTCTTACTCCATGACGCAGACCTGATGGTATTGTCATGATGCGACCTTGAAATTTTACTCTCAACGCGCCTATAAAAGTTTCACTTAAAAATCTTGAACAAATAGAAACACAGCTTAATAGGTTTTAAAGTAATTATTATTGATTTATACTCGTTCACCTGACATTTATTTTATCTAATATAAAAATTATCCCCAAAATAAACAACACACATACCTAAACAGCGCGTTAATCAGCGACGACTTCCCCGCGCCCGTTCTCCCCACGATCCCGACCTTCTCCCGCGGCTGCACTTCCAGCGTCAGGTCCCTCAGTACGGGCGGTTCCCCCGGCGCGTAGTACAAGCGCACCCGGCGGAACTGCACCCGCCCGGCAGACGGCCAAGAGGGCGGCGGCTTCTTGTTGGGGGGAGACTCGAGCGGGGGTTCTGGCTCTATGGACGAGTACTCTTGTATTCTGCGAAGATTGTAAACTCAAACTCAAAAATTTATTTTTTCAATTAGACTTCTTCAAGAAGCACTTTTGAAACGTTAATACATATTTTTTACATTTACCACCGATTCGGAAAACAGTATCTATGGAGAAGAACCGGCAAGAAACTCAATAGTTGCTCTTGTAAGCAGTTAGATCACTGTTCGGAGGGTGTATCGAAGGACGACGTATTGAAATGTATACAGTTTCGCCAATATGTATATAATACGGACATATTATGTAGGAGCGACGTCGCCTCTTAGTGAGGTAAGTCTCATGTTTTGGTAGGAATGCTTTTTTAGTTTGATGTAATAAACATTTCATATGGTTCGCTATCGTATAATCATAAATTTGTAAACAAAATTCGTAATATTCGTTGTTTTATATATGTATACTTTAAAAACATAGGAAGAAAGTATGGAAGAATGTATTCGAATAAATTGTGAAATAAGATATACTTATAAATAATATTATTACCTTTCAACGCTCGTCATCTGGTTCTCCAGTTCGGTGGACTGCCGCATGCCCCACTGGAACATGCCGGTGAGACCCATCGCTTGAGTGATAGCCAGACCCACGTTGCCTCCGTATTCCTCTATAAATACATATTCAGATGTAGTCATAATTTGTTTCAAACTCAAACATTTATTTATTCAAATAGACTTCTTTTAGAAGCACTTTCGAACCGTCAATACATATTTTTAACAATTACCAAATTTTAGAGTTTATTAGATATACATTATACGATATAAATAGCAGCAAATTTAATGTTTGTATTCCCTTGAGTCTATTGAAATAGAGAATTGAGTGCATGTTACAAGTGAAAAAAGCAAACGTACCAGAATATTAATCCCCTTTTTTAATGAATATAATTAATTTATTATATTTATACACTAGCGACCCGCCCCGGCTTCGCACGGGTGCAATGCTGATACTAAATACACTACAGAAAAACTGTGAACGTTGTATAAAAAAAACAAAACGGCCCGCTCCGGCTTCGCACGTGTATAAAATATATAGCCGGGCGGCCGGCCGGTACCGCCGCAAACGGTACGTCCCGCAATTTTTAAATCTGTAATATCTTCGAAAATATTCACTTAAATCATACGGTGTAAAGGGCCATATAGATCTATATTAAATGAACAATGTATTCCAGGTATTTAATTGGTTAAGGATTAATGCTGTATTGGTTAAAATCGCATCGAAAATTAGCCATTGTTTGTTGTAAAAAGTAAATGACAAAATAAAGTTATTGTGGGTTATCCATAAGAGATAGACATATACCATCGCGGACTTTTCTTTAGACCTTTTCAATGTGTATAATACTTAGTACATTATTTTGATAAAACTCGTAGGGTTCAGCCTGCGTTTACAATGTAAGCGGAAAAAACGTAATTTTTTACGACATCACATTAAAAACCTCAAAAATAACAGTACTTCTCCACTATTTAATGGATGTTATTATACATATAAACCTTCCTCTTGAATCACTCTATCTATTAAAAAAAACCGCATCAAAATCCGTTGCGTAGTTTCAAAGATTTAAGCGTACAAAGGGACATAGGGACATAGGGACAGGGAAAGCGACTTTGTTTTATACTATGTAGTGATGATTGATTACCATTTCCGAAAACTAAGAAGCTTAGGGTGACCACAGCAATGTAAATAACGCACACCAAGTCCAGCCAGAAGCCGAAAGCACGTGAGCTCGCGATAAACATGTACCTGGAAAAAATAATAAAATAAGATAAACATGTATCAACCTAAATATATAAAACATTGTTAAAACTGTTGCACTATGTATTTCTTGTCGAAGTTCGACCATACACAAAAGCGTATATTAAAGGTAAACGTATGGTAGTGTGATGAACTTTTTTTATTGGTTTGAAAAATATATTTTTAAGCAGTATTTTTTTTAAATATTTGCAGTACCTACCTATGCACTATTTCTCTGTGTAAACTATAAGTGTGAAAAAATTTATACTGATGCATCAGCGCTATTTTCGTCAATTGTCAGTTCAGTGATTTATAATGTAAATTAAAATTACGATTGAGTAAATAATTACCAAGCAGAGCTATGCAAATCCTGATGGTTATCAAACTCCTTTATAAGAGCCTCTTGAGCGCCAAACGCACGTATCGTGGTAATGCCTTGCAGGGACGCGTTGAGATGGGAAAATACTGGACTACGTGCTGGAAAAGAGGTAATAAAGCACTTAAATTTGTAACTATTGTCATAAAATAATTAATATTATATTAATGATTAAGAAGGAATTTGGAGCATGCGTGTTAATAAAGAGTCAAGAGATATAAAAAAATATTTAAAAACATGCTTATAGATATCAACATGCATTAGCAGTTAAAATTTGGTTCCATAAACATTAAGAGCTCAATGCATAAATACAATTTTCCTTTCAAACCTCTAATACATATTAAATCATACATGCAAACTTAGAAAACAATACTCCTTTTCGAGGTTAAGTTTACATGACCAACATCCACGAAAGAGACAGAACTATAACAAACTTTAAAAGGAAAATCAACGTTCTAAATCTAACACAAATAGTGGAGGCTCACAGATGACTCACTCACACCCTCGAGGCGCTTGATGCTGCGCGAGGAGGCGATGTAGAATATCCGCAGCCCGTAGAACACGAGCCCGATGGCCAGCGTCGGCAGCAGCAGCCAGTAGTTCACTATCGCCACCACTATCACGATACCGATCAGCGACAGGCCGATCTGCGGGAGAAATAAGGATTATAATTGGGGTTATTTATTTAACCCATTGAGCCCCGAACGGCCCGATCGGTCCACGACACAATAGATTTTCTATTGTGTCTGTGGTTCCGGAGCCTAAGTTATTAATTAAAATAACTGAACATAGACATTTAAAGCATTGATTTGAATTGATAAATACAAATTTTGGTTTGAACTGATAAATACAAAGGTTTTTTCATCGTAATGTAATAGTGAACGTATTAAGTGTCTGAAGAAAAGAGTCTAGTTTAAAACTATTTAACTCACAGAGAACTTAATTATTTTAGCATTTAGAATTAAACTTCCTTTAACAAAATTAAAAGTTTAATACAATAGCGAATAACAATCCAA
This sequence comes from Colias eurytheme, assembly GCA_907164685.1. Taxonomy (NCBI): domain Eukaryota; kingdom Metazoa; phylum Arthropoda; class Insecta; order Lepidoptera; family Pieridae; genus Colias; species Colias eurytheme. Next base: position 11,350 of record CAJQZN010040504.1, read on the forward strand.
AGAATGAACTCACTTGTAGTACATCCAGTAAAGCGGACGGCAGTACTTCATCCACCGCGCCCATATCCTTAGAGAATCTGTTCAGGATCCGGCCCGACGGGTTCGTGTGGAAGAAACGCATGGGAGCACGTGTGATTGACGCGAACATGTTGTTGTGTAGACGGGTAGATGCTCGCATCGCCATGGAGAAGAATATAAACGAACGGAGTAGGGATATCACCACTAGCGCCACTACCATGCCTGCGGGACAATGGCGAAACATAAGTATCGGTACAGTCTTTGAAGAAATTTATGTATCATCAAAATTGAGAAAGACGAAGAGAGGAAAAGCAAAGCTACTAAAGGGCGGCGTTAAAAGGTATCTTTTTTTGTAACATTTATATTAAGTTTCTGAATTTCATACAGGACAAAAATACATTTTTAAGTTAACTGGTTGTTTATATTTGAATGTGACGGATATGAGGTGTTTAAAGATATTAATCATACAAATAAATCTAACTTACTTGTGTAAATATAAATACAATCGTATCTTGTGAGTCCAGATTCAAAGTGTGCGTTATCAACGAGCGCATTCGTAAAGTTAGATGACACATCCATAGCATTGGTGTCGTTTGTATCGAGTTTCTGTAGTAATGTACGTGGATGACGTTCCTCTTGATTGACCCTGGTAAAAACAAATTCGGTTATAAACTGGATTAAGTAGATATTAAACATATTGAGTGAATGGTTAACCCATTAACCAACTTAACCATATGGAATTATTTACTTGTTTGAACAATATTTTGGATAGCGATTAAGGATTTCTATGTCATTTGTATACAATTACAATAGAGGGAAAAAATACTTTTGAACTATGCAGCGCAGGAACGGAGTACTTCAGATCAATACAATATTACATCTCTGCATCTTGGCGCGGCCTATTAACGCGGTCGCCGTCAAGTATAACTGCTGTCCTATAACTGCTACCTACAATAATGTGAATCTACTACTATACCAGTAGCTAAGTCCACCAATCAGATCCCGAGCCGAGCAGCTGTGCGAGTACTGCCACCAGCGCCATGAGTGTAACAAGTAACGGGAGTCCGCTAGCACACGCATACGCGCCATATACTGCACTCGATACCGCACCGGCTGAACGCATTTCTGCTTTTTCGCGACCACCTTCCAGCAGAGCGGTCGGCGTAAGTTTAACTGCCCTAAAATAATGTGAATAGCTCCTGATTACCAGTAACTAGTCCACCAATCGGAGCCGGAACCGAGCAACTGGGCTAGTACAGCGACCAGCGCCATGAGCGTTACGAGCAGTGGATGACCACTGGCCCGTAAATACGCGCCGTATACAGCGCTTGATACCGCACCGGCTGAACGCATTTCTGCTTCTTCCCGCCCGCCCTCTGGTGGCGCAGTTGCTGTCAAGTTGTCTACCGAACTCACCTGTTAATGAAATTACATGTTAGAAAACATATTTTTATGTTAGAGCAGCTGATGGTTCACTTAACTATGTATATGCTATTATCACTACGGACTATAGGTAACAGGGATAAGGAAATAACGATGGGAATAAAGGAATGGACTGGGAAGGTGAAAAGGAAACGGATCACCGGCTTCCTCAAGCTTGTATGTATATACTTATTTCTTTTACTCTCAGACCCAAAAACTGGGTTAAACAAATAATATAATAAAATGCCTTTGCTCCATGCGCAAGGTTATAGCATTATTTTGATTCTAAATAAACTGATGTATGTTATGTATTTTTTGCTTATAACATAAATTTATTCTGTAATAGGTAAAAAAAGTCCTAATTTATAATTTTTATCTATCAGAATTAATTCAGACTCAAAATAAAGTCCAAAAGCAATTATTATTAAAGATTTATTATATTTTTAAAAATAATTCAATATCTTTTAATGTATTTTAATATATATACCGTACAATTTTAAACCCAAAATAAAGCTAGTATTTCAAGTTTTATGGGTAAACGTTTTTCAATTACTATAAATTACTTAAATACATATAAACCATAGCAAAATTAGTAAATATTATTTTAAAAACTTGCTCCTTTCCTCCTTTCTTAATGGAAAATATTTGTTACATAAAATACAGTAAATATAATATATATGTTAATTTAAGAGATAATGAAGTTCACTATCATTTAGGGCCGATTTTTCAATCGCGAGATAAAAAGTCTAATAACTACCCCTCGAATAGATTTATTCAATTATTTATCTAACTCATTACGGCTCGCCTATTTTTCAATCGTGATTTATTTGATGAATAACTATCTGACCAAATATTTCCATATTGGCAGCACTGGTCTCGGAGTGGCGAAACAAACATATTAAATTAGTCAGGTTAGAGCGGGATAGAGTCAAATCTTGCAATTTGTCAACAACCGTCATGACTCACGTCAGGAGTGCACTTGTCTTCTATGATTGTTGATTGTTGTTTTGATTCGAGTAAAGAGTTTGGTTAAATTTGTGTTTCAATTTATATAATTTACGATGGAAACGACATACTTAAAGGCAGCGTTCGGCAAATTTTCAATGGCATGGTCATCAGTACTATCAAAAACATCAATTTCAATATGATTTTAATTGATAATAATTATATAGAAAGAGGTTTAATTGTTAATAATTCTACGCTCTATGTTATGACATACGAAAATATCTCAAATTTGACGCGTCAGTTGTCAACTCAAACGCCTAACAGTCGAATAGCGCGCTATCTGGCCGTTGGAGCGGCAAATAGATTTATTCCTCAAATAACGTAGTTATTCGATAGATAAGTCCTATTCGTCTATTGAAAAATTGAATATTTTGTTAACTGAAGAATAAAGTCTATCTAGCTGTTTATCTGGGCATTGAAAAATCGGCCCTTAAACTTTTTAAATTCCAATAAAAAATTGTTTATGTGCGATTTTTTTATATTAATGGAGTTTTTAGTTTGAAGTTTATGACTGTTGGCCACACATTATTTGTGCTGCCGTACACGGGCTGCTCGAGCAGTTAACGGCTAAGCGACGTACACGGACTGCTCGGGCAGTCGGTCGTTGACTGCGCGAGCTGTCGCTACAAACCGCGCAGTTGACGGCTTGAAGCAGTCGCGACTGCTGGAGCAGTCCGTGTACGGCAGTGAATGAATGTCTATAGTACACCGCGCGGTCGTGGTTTCAAGCCGTCGTTCTCAACTGCTTGAAGCGGTCCGTGTACGGCCGTCCTTTGTGTTATGAGCATTACAAGTTCTAAGTTACTTACTGTGAGTTAAAGTTCTTATACTACTCTAGAATATTGCGAAACAGAGTTGAAAATCCGTGAATAATACCACTTCAAACACTTGTATACATTTTTTTTCTTGCAACATTGTAAGGACAGCAATTGTCAGCTATTTCATCGGTTTACAGGCTTTGTCTAAGTCGGATATTTCCTTAATATTCATTTATAATATGATTTAAAATTACACTTGTATTGTTTACACATGCAGCTTATAGCAATTTATCACTTAACCAGATCCACACTTACTTATTTGTTTTACATGGATAATTTATAATCCCACTAATATAATAACCACTCCCAATATCTCATTTAAATAAAGAAAAAGATTCTCACATTTCAGATTCACATCGAATGAATGAATGAATGAATGAATGAATGAATGAAAGCTTTATTGTACACACCAAAATAATGAAATAACATTAAGTAAAATATACATCAAATTGCACAATAGGCGAAATTTAAGAAATCACAAAACTTCGCACCTTTTTAAACAAAATTGTTTTTGAGATAACGTAAAGACGTGATCATTTCCATAATTTTGAACAACATTCACCACGTTTCATAAATATAACATTATTTTGCTTTCAGATTTATAAAGAGTGGGCTATTAAAGTCTACATAAATTGAGTATTTAAATTTAAGTATGACAGCGAATACGATCATTATTATTGAAACGGTTAGTTTGATAAGAAAACTAAAAATATAGTAACTAGCTGACCCGCCAGACGTTGTTCTGTCTTATAGAAAATTAAATAGCCGTAAGTTTTCGTATTTTTTTTATATATTAATTAGGCGCAATTTTCTTGGGATATTCTTTCATAAAATTCATCTCCTGACAATCCATACTAATATTATAAATGCGAAAGTAACTCTGTCTGTCTGTCTGTTACTCAATCACGCCTAAACTACTGAACCAATTTGCATGAAATTTGGTATGGAGATATTTTGATACCCGAGAAAGGACATAGGCTACCTTTTATTGCGAAATATGTACCACGGGCGAAGCCGGGGCGGACCTCTAGTAATAATATATATAAATCATAAAAACAAGAATTAAATAGGGATGCTTTTTAATATATGGAGATAATAAAAAAAACTCACGGAATGTATGCTCATCTGCCGTTTTCTGAAGCTGCCCTGCAGCACAGACTCATCCAGGTCCATATTGGACTTTTCCTCGGCAACAGGCTTCTCGTCCTCTTGTTCGTCTCTCGCGAGTAACGTCGCGAAGTCCAGCCCGGACGCGCTGAGCGTTTCGAAGTCTCCGGCTGCTGCTATTGCGCCGTTCTTTAATATTATTATCTGAATACAAAAAGCAAATTTTAATTTATATAACTTTGAAAGTTTAATGTTTGCACATAATTTTTCAGTTAAATAAATAATTTATTAACAATGACAGGGAAAGATGATATTTTAAAACAGGGAAAGATAGTATTGTCAAAACGAAATACTTGTTACATTGAAAAATAGTGATGAGTTAGTTCTAAGAAATTTTACTGAAACAGGATACTCATTACTATTATTCTAATGAGTATCAAGGAAAACATAATTTCCTGTTTTTCAACAGATTGCTTTTAAAAAATGAAACATTGATAATAACAATAAAGCAGAATCGAACGAACATTCTAATTTCAATTTTAGATAGTAATATGAAATGCGACAGAATAAAGCGAATTTTTAGATTAATAGGGTGCGGATTCAAATCCCGCCTCACTATAGAATTATTTATGTACTTTATTTTTTTTTATAAATGCTAAAAATTAAAACGAAGTACCATAAAAATGTAACGACAATAGTCTTTATGTATAAATTGTCGTATTTCCTTGTGTAGATGCACGCACTCGCCACGGGGCGTTCAACAGGTATAATAATTATGTCCATGCTTGTATACGCACCTGATCAACATCCTTCAGGAACTGCAGCTGGTGGGTGACCAGCACCCGAGTGGTGTTCCGCAGGTATCCAACCACGCACGACTCGAAGAGATGCCGGCCCACGTGCGCGTCCACAGCAGATAGAGGGTCATCCAGTAGGTATATATCTGCGCGTTTGTATACTGCACGCGCGAGTGAGATGCGGGCACGTTGACCTGGAGACGTAAATGACAATTTAGGAACTTTAATTCTTAGGACTGTGTGCTTGTAGATTTGGAGAATTTTTCGTGAGGAAATACATGACTAATAATTGAAAGTACATAATTGAAATAATGTTCAGAAAACTTTTTATTATGTAAAACTGACGTAAGGAATATTAGAACACATTTTGGCATCGAAAATGAAGAAAAATTAAGAAGAAGAATTCAATCATTAATTATAAACTGTTTCATTTGATCATGGAATTACTGAAGGAAATAAATAAGTAAAAATGTAAATGGTATTCGTCTGTTAGAAAATTCTCATAAATCAGTGATTAGTCTAATCACTAATTAATAGGAATTTCTTCACTGGTCCGACCATGACAGCATAAATGTGAGACACATAGATATTCTCGTGTTCCACGTGTAAACGATTGATTAATTCCGTTTATTGGCGAATTGTTACGCTTCCATTAAACTACATTGCCGCAATAAAGTTATACTTTGTATTGCATATAATTTCCCCTTCTCAGTATAACTTAAAAACGATCGATTAGGTAGCCGTGAAAGCGTAACATACAGAGATCTTATAAATCGATATTATCAAACTGTACGTCTAGTCTGTTTATAAAAAGTAACATTTCGATTTTTCTGAACAATTATAAAAGCTAAATTGAAGAAAATAATTGAACATCGCTCACAAAGTTTGAAAATTTATTTAGTCGCGCACTTTTATTTTGCAGGATTTCGAGCGCAAAGCGGCGTTTTTCCTAAGATAGATTATTAGGTATACTAAAACAAATTGTCAATGTATATTAAAGACTTCCCAATATCAAAGTAATGAAAAAGCAAAGTTAGCAGCAATGTTGATCGTGATGTTTTTATTTGGTGACTATCTCTCCGAGGTGTGTAAGATTTGATGTTTTTTTTAAATACTTAATTATTTTTATATGTACCTCGTTAATTTTTAACTCACCTCCACTAAGACTAACACCCCGTTCTCCGACCACAGTCTTATCACCATGTGGAAACAATGTAAAGTCGCGGTCTAGAGCACAGCGTCTAACCACCGCGTTGTATCGCGGGCGGTCCATCGGCTGACCGAATAAGATGTTCTGACGGACGCTGCCTGTGGACAAATACGTGATAATTCCTTTAGAATTGATGGTAAAAAAGTATTGGTGTATTTGGCAAAAATATGGTAGAAGCAAAAGCTGCTTGTACTTTAGAAAATTTCTCTATAGCGAGAGCGTGTCAGATTGTACAGATATGCGAAGATCTTTATCAATATTAAAATTATAACTGTTTTATTTTTCAAAAGAATTTTTAACACGATGTTTTCTAGTTGGAATATGCGACTATTATTCACAAAAAAGTAAAGACTTTAAGCATAATTAAAAAACAATATCCCCTTTATTAATCCCGAATTTTCAAAAACTTCATGAGCGTTATAAAAAACATAAAAATCTGTTATATTTACCCGCAAACAACCAAGGCTCCTGACTAGCATACGATACAGTTCCACCGATATGCACAGAGCCAGAGACGAGAGGCAATTCACGCAACAGAACGTGCAAAAGGGATGATTTGCCCGCACCCACCGGCCCTATTACTGCTATTAACCTGTAAATTATGAATTCTTATACTATGGGTACTTTTCAGTTTATAAAACCTAATAGAATAGTCGTGAAGTTAATTTTTTAAGGATTAAACGAAAAAACACTGAAAACAAAACAAAAAAACAAAACCTGGAATCTCTGAATATACTATTTCATTACAGAATAAAATATGTATTAAAAGAAAAAGTTATCTAGGGTCTATACGCGTTTATCTCTTTTCAATCTTTCAATCCAGGATTCCAGGTTGTAACAAAGTTGAAAATGAAAATTCATAAAAGCATCGATTGAATATCGAGTTCAGTTTTAAAAGAGTGTTATTACTACTGTGAATTTTATTTTCTTTAGTCATTTAATTGAATATCCTAAACACTTTATATTTGTTTCATAAATGAAATTATACGTCTTACATTTATTCTCCTCTCCTTTCAATAAAAATCATAATTAAAAACCCTTGTTCAAGTAACAATTATGCGGAAAGATATGAAAAAGTTATACAATGTTATGCAGTTATTTTCAAAGATTTTATCAAAGACTTGCACTTACTTGCCAGGTTTGATAGTAAGCGACATATCAGTGAGCGTGTTTTCAGCGTGCGAAACTATCCATTTCGCGGTGGCATGTTTCAGTCTTACTCCTCTCGCGTCTTCCTCAACTCTTGTTGCCAACTCTTCATTGTCTTCTTCGCCTGATTCTAGTGGTGCTTCCAGATTGCCTAGAAACAAAAAGTTTTTGTTGATCTAGAAAGAACGGTGCTGGTTAAGACCCTTCGAGTTTCCGAGATTTAGGTGTAAGTGTGTGCGCTAATATTGTTGAATATAACAAACCCATAATTTAGTACATTTCTTTAAAAATTCACTATGCCAATTGTCCTGTTTCTGGCTAAACATCTGATTCAGATTTATGATGATGATGAAATTTGGATCCAAGATGGGTGTATTTAATCTTAGTAATGGACAGAGGCTATTTTTGTCAAGATAACAAAATTTAATGAGGCTTTCATGTGATATCATGGTGTACACGCGGACGAAGCCACGGGCAGCTAGTTAGTAATTATCAATAACACTTTGTGGCTAATTGATTGTAAGCAATAGGTACTTGTTTTAATTAGTATCTAGTAAAATTCATAACGTACAATTACGTTTAATAAAATACGGTAATAATGAATAACCATAAATATATGTTACAGCTGTTGTACCTAAAATACTGCTTTGTGTGTATTTTATGGGTTTTATGATGCTGCTATTCCTAGTAGCCATTCATTAATAACGATTCGCTGTTGAAACAAATGAAGTAATTAAATGAATTGTTGGACTTTGTACACGAATGATTTAAGATCAACAGACTCACCATTGCCTTTAGCTTCTCGGGCCTTTTTAGTTTCCGGAGGAGTTTCTAACGATTGTTTTGTATCAGCTTCCTTTTTCTTTTCCATATCGGCTTTGACTGGTGAAGGTGGAATATCCTTTGTTAGAGATTCTTCCTTTCCTTTTTTGGAGGATGTTTGAATTTCCGCTAAGCCTGGTACTGGTTTACTTGTGTCCTCGTATAACATGAAGTTTTGGAGTCGTTTTATCGATATGGTAGCTTCAGCTACTTGGGCTATACCTGATGGACAAACACGTGAAGGAAATGCGTTATTAAGGCGGGCTAAATTGCTTAAGTATTTCCGGCTGAAGAATCATGATAGTGATAATTGCTAGTTTTCTGAACAATGACAAACAATGTAACTTGTAAATAGCAAGAGACGGTGAGAGAATAAATTCAAACATTAAGTTATTAACGATGATTATACACGAAAGAAAGCTATTAAAATCAAAAGAAGGCATATTAAATTATGCTCGCGTAAATTATTAAAATCAACATTATAATGAAAATTTCAATACAAAGTTAAAAACTTGTTTGTTCATTATTATGAACAAACAAGTTTTTATAGGCCTACTGGCCTATAAAATAATATACTTAATATTGAAATACATTTCCAAATCAAACTAACCTTGCGGGAAGAACACGGTCATAGTCTGTCTCAGGATATTGTAAAAGCTCGTCACAACGAACACTTGTTTGGCGCTAATCACGTTGTTCTCAAGGACAAACGCCAGGATCGAGAAGAACAGGCAAATACGGGTCGTGAACATGATGAAAGATGTGAGCACACCGCGGATGTATGAAGTCGCCCTTATTTGCTTTATTTCTTGTCTGCAAAGAAAGTGCGCGTTTGTGAAATATTGCATGAGCTGTTCAAAGCAAATAAGCTAGATATGATCCAGCTTATGTTCAAAATAATTTCTTCTTATTCGCCATATAAGATTAAATTTTTGTAGTGAAACTTCTTCAGGCGCGTTGAGAGTAAAATTTCAAGGTCGCGTAATGGAGTATCGGTCAATTAGGGAAAGCTGGCATGTTCACAGTACTCACACTTATGCAATTTCACTTACAGTATGTTCAAAAATAAATGCGACTCTAGTTTCATTTTAGACTTGAATTGTAAAATGGGTGCGTTGTAGACATTTATATATATATATATATATATGCAAATATAATTACTTATGAAAGCTCTCATAATTTACCTGTAAAATTATAATTTAAAAGTAAATCAATTGATGAAGTTAATTATTTATTCTAATAATAATCAATTGGATAAAAGTATTAATAATCATTCAATTATCAAATAATAATTAAATTCCTGACTTTGGTCGAGTAAAGATATCTAAGAAATATTATATTTGTAGTAAGTACGTAATACCTACCAATACGCGCTAACAAATATGTGTTACATGTTTATTGTATAATTTTCACACTATTGGTTTTAAACTCAAACTCAAACATTTATACAATTAGACTTCTTCTAGAAGCACTTTTGAATCGTCATAACAGTTTAACAGTTTTAACATTTACCACCAATTCAGAAAGCAGTATCTATAGAGAAGAAGAAGAATCTATTTAATCATAATCGTAATCTTCTACTTCACTGTAACTTTCATCGCTCGAAGAACTCGATGTTTCGTTGTCGGAATTTCTTAATGTTATTATAAATGAGTCAGTGTAATTATCTACTTTTGGTTCTAATTGAATATATTTTTCCTCATGTTCTCGCGTCTTTCTCCAAACGTCACTAAACATATCCAGACTAATAGCATTTGCTTCCTTTCTAAATAATTCTTCCACAGTTTTCAAGTTAAAGTTCACATTTTGTGATGCTACTTTCCCTTTAATTATGCCCCATAGTAACTCTATTGGGTTGAGTTCTGGATGGTATGGTGGAAGGCGCAATACACTATGTCCATGATCTTTGAGGATTGCATCAAGTAGGTAACAATTGTGTATAGTTTGGCTTATTTTTTTTAATAATGTGATAACTCTGATTATTAATTAGTAATTTGATTTTTGAAAAAAAAAATGCCGATTTTAGTCAAAATTTATATTTTTCTAACAAGATCCTTATCATCCAAATTTCCACCTTGGTGAGAAAAATTGACATTTCTAATGAAAATGAACAAAAAATTAAATGATTTTATTAAATACTGTAAAATAGTCTATAATTCTTCCATTTACTGTGTCACAAAATTCTTCATAGATTTTTAGATATTCGTACTACACCAATTACATCACCCTGTATTTATAAACAATTGCAAAATATGACACATACATAGGCCGGGAGATACTGACACAAAATTTCGGGTCATTTGTAACAGAATGGCGGTTCTACAAAGGTCTTATTACGCAATGACTAAAAGAAAAATGATGGTCAGAACTCAGAACGCTGGTACCGGCGGACTAGTCGCGTGGGCGTTAGTCGAACTCGTCGGATAAATAGCGAAAGTCAAACGATTTGTAACACAAAAATTTTAGAATTCACCGATAGCCCATAAAAAAGATGTAGGCGGTAGTGTCATGCCATACTTTTCCGGTGTAACTTACAGCCCCCCATACCGACGCGATGCGTTGATGAAAAAAAAAACAATTCAAACATTTGTACCAGGCTAACTTTTGCACAGGTAATCATCATCGTGCAGACATTTACGAAAATCGCCATGCCATACTTTTCGGACGATTCCAAATAGCCACCATACCGCCGAAAATCTGCAAAAAAAATTTTTTTTTCGCCAAACAATTTGTACCAGTATTGCATTTGGATTTTTGGAGAGTATTTGATAAAATGTGACCATTATTATATTTGCCATACTTCTAGTAGGGGGAAAAAGTGCTGCTATACTTGAAAATTAATTTATTCGTCACGTTTCAAAAATACGACTGTACAATACGTAAAATAATTTTTTACAGTATGGGATCTTTATATTCTGTTTGTTTGTATACAATTCTACCTAGAAAAAAATATCGCAGATTGCAAACATGGGGCGGATGATTGTAAGACTTAAGCCAAGACGTAAAAAAAAAATGAAAAGAATTGGCGATTTGTACCAGTACGGCATTTTTGGAAAGTATATGATGCAACGTGACCATTATTATATTTGCCATACTTTTAATAGAGGGAAAAATTAGTGCCATACTGCTACAAATCGTTCAAACTACGAATAAAATCTTATAATAAGAAAAAAAATCTTATACACATTCGCCACCTCCCACAGGTATGGCATTATCACACTTCTATTTATAATCATTCAGGAGTTGTTGAAAAAAAAATGTAGGGTGGTACAAATCGTTTGGCGAGAAAAAAAATTCAAAAATTTGCAGATTTTCCGAGGTATGGCGACCATTTGGAATCGTCCGAAAAGTATGGCATGGCGATTTTAGTAAATGGCTGCACGACGATGGTTACCTGTGCAAAAGTGAGCCCGGTACAAATGGTTGAATTGTTTTTTTTAAATCAACGCATTCACGTCGGTATGGCGGACTGTAAGTCACATCGTAACTGTATGGCATGACACTACCGCCTACATCTTTTTTAAGGGCTATCGGTAAATTCTAAAATTTTTGTGTTACAAATCGTTGGACTTTCGCTATTTATCCGACGAATGTGACTAACGCCCACGCGACTAGTCCGCAGATACCAGCGTTCTGCCCATCATTTTTCTTTTTGTCATTGCGTACTAAGACCCCTCTAGACCGCCATCCTGTTACAAATGACCCGAAATTTTGTGTCAGTATCTCCCGGCCTAACATGTGCAATGTGTAAATGTGTTGACGTTCCAGCTCTTCTTAATATACCTATATAAAACGACGATTTTAGTATACAGTATCTTTAAATCTTGCCAAAGAAGTTTCACTCCTGACACTTTTATTATTATAATCGTTTATAGAGTAATACATATAGTTACTAAATTAAAGTTAAAAGCGTATACTCTATTTTTTTTTAATAAAATGTACATATGTATAACTATATACGTATATATCTCGATGAACATGAAGCAATTCGTTTATCTTATTTGTATCTTGTTCATCCTTGAATCCTGTCCCAAGACAGATTAGAGGATATCCAGTTAATATACATTCACACATTACTAAATACATATGTGCTTGAATTAAAAGCTTATCACGGATATAGCATGGCGTAATCAATTTCTTACGTCTATTAGAGCATAAGTACCTACATTGTAAATATAACCTCTGTTTGTCTTTCTGTATATCTTAATTTCGTATTTAACCTTTTTTGTACGCTTCAAGTGCATAATAGGATATTGCGAACATTACAATAAACATTAAAAGCTTCGGTATCGTATATCAAATCAATAAAACCTGCGGACACTAAATGATGACATTAATACGTATCACGCACGTCTATATGAGATGATTACTTCAATGAATAATACCTTATAATACCTATTAAATTACATAAAAGCATCAATCTTCTTTACTTTTTTTAATCACGTGTTTATAATGAATACTAGACGTTCTTCAAATTGATAATTAATTAATAAATAATAAATGTATTTCAACATTGAGATAAACATTGGAGAAATTGCAGTCGTTAAAGTTAGCTATTGCATCGAATGCAATGAAACTGTGATAAAAAATAGAAACATCGTAATTAGAGACGGTGTATTATTTTTCAACCGCAAAGAAAGCTAGACCGAGAGAAGCCACTTTGTAGCTTAAGCATTTTTAATTATATCAATCTCTTTACGACATGTTGTCTGTGTATAATCAATTGTCTAGTAAACGGAGGCTAGAGAGTTAATTTAATTAGTTATTTTATACTGATTTATATCTTGAATTTTTTTTGTAGTTGGAACCTAGAATTCCCTATTTATATAAGTACCTAGTCACACAATAAACAGACAACTATCAATGCTGATTTATTAAAGTTGACGAGCTTAATTGACGACATAGCAACATTGGCAACAGCAACAACTACTTTTTGTTTTCATTTAGGTAATTGCTTACTTTGAAACGTTCAAAAAACCAGATGTAATAAATTAATTATACCCATGTTATAAAACCATATACTTAAATAAAACATTGGGTATTTGTAAAGAACAGATTTTTAATAAGTTAAATTTGTAAAAAATATATCTGTATGTCTAGTTGAGATATCCAAAACGCATGGACCGATTTTGAAGCCATTCAGTTGTAGGTAGCGGTTAGGTGTGGTTAGATGATCAGGCTACAACGGGCTTCAGTTATTTTACACAATACTCAAACATATTATGCTGATTTTATAGTATAAATATCGCCAAATGAGTCAGCGAATAAATTAGTATTATAAAAACAATTGCCGCTACAAAATAAACCATTATGTAATTTACAGGTCACCTCTCTGTCTGAATGAACATTCTCAACAACATCACAAAACTAATTTGCATATTGCTTCGACTTTTACACAAATAAAATTTATTTTGTTCGGATGAAGCGTGAAATAAAAATGTAGTTTTAGCACGTTTTAGTACATATTCCAATAAGGCAGAGCGTTTTCCTCTTAGATAAAAAGGAGCACGGAACCGTTAAGACCACAGGTTGAGACTATGTACGTACAAAAAGGTTCGCGAAAACATACGATCTATTTTTGAAGTGAAACTTCTTTATCGGGGTTGGAAAAAAAATTAGTGTAACAATTTTTCGTTACGCGTGACATTTTTAAGTTACGCGCCATCTTTTTCTTATCCCTACCACGCGTGATATGACGTATTTCTGTAAAGTTGCATATACATAGTAAATTATTTTTTGAAAAATAAGGTCATAAAGAAGTTTCACTTCTTACGTGTGTACACTAGTACACGCACACATTTTTTTATTAGATAAGCAATGAAAGCATGTATATTTAAATCACGCAGTACAAAATATATTCGAGATTATCTAGTACAAAAGTAGAAGGTACTACAAAAATATTTACACATCAAATGAAATTGTGGGTCAGCCTGTGTACATATTAGGTACCTACACTGCTATATTTATTAACATACATATTATAATTTTATTGTACTCGCGAACAATTCTGCAAAAAATATTACTATGCACGTTTTGTAATAATTCAATAGTAATAGCCTTATAATATGAAGTGCTAGTCAATATCAGTCATGTATTTATTAAACTTCTTAGAAAAATGATTGATTCTACTAAGATTGCAAACTGAAAATATGTTATATCATTTTTCACGGAATACTTCGGCATTGAGCAAAAACATACCTACAAGTCAAGGATTTTGTTTATAGAACATTTTATGTATTACAGCTTTTGCAAAGTTCCATCTTCATTCGCCGTTAATTCGCGTCTGATAAATGATAAGATAACATTTCCATAATTAATAATTCAATAAACGTGCCGATGTTTGTTTTGTTTGACGCAAAGAATACATTTATATTTTACATGTGAGACATTTTGTTTGGGTTCACGTAATTCGAGAAACATCTTTCAATACAATCTACTCAGTTTCTTCATTTTTGTACAATTATAGTTCATATTATAAGCAGAAACCATAGACAGAAGGAAAATATAATACAGCAAAAATGTACACAAGACTAAATGCATTAGTCGAACATGCTTAAGAATAACATTAAATAGCACAAATAAATTACAGTTTTGATTATATACCAAAGCCATTTCACACTCAGAGGCGCGTTAAAGAAATTATAATACACTATGTTAATACTACTTGTAATGCTTCCTATAAGTGCTATATTCTATACCATCTTTTCTCGCTTTTAAAGAAACAAGGAAATATATTTACCTTTCGCTATTTAACGAAGTGTTTAATATGTTAGGTACTTCACGTCTCGTTTAATAAACACATTAGCGTGAACAAGATATTTATTTTCTTACCATTCTATTCGCAAGATACATAGTAATTAGTAATACATAGTTGAGAGAACATAAATCGCAATTGCAACATGCTTAAGCCCATACAATACAACAAGAATATAAAACATATGCAGCATAACTCGAAGCAATGTTTGAACTTACTTTCTAGCTTTGGCCACGAGATCTGCGAAGGGTTTCTCCCAAGTGTACATCTTGATGACCTGAATTCCGGATAATATTTCGTTCATCAGTCGCACGCGCTCGTCCGTTCGCAGCGCTGTTTTGAGACGCAGTACTGATGTACGTTTTCCCAAATAAGCTGAAAAGAAAAACATATTTCGCGATATCCTATGGAAAACATAATGTGGGGTACGATATGCCTTGACTATTCAAAGAATATCTCATCTCTCCTTGTTCTAAAAGGAACATGAACTTGAGACATGTTGTGGAACGTATTATAAAAACCATCACCCTAAATTATAATAACTGGAAAATAAAACACTTGACAGTTTTGCGGTTAAACGTCTTTATTCTACAGAGTTTTCCCTTTGAGTAATTGAAACGTACGTCGCACATCGTTTAGAAATAGAAATAATGCATGCAATATTATAATTGTTCTTAAAGTAATCCTTTTAACAGAAGCTAATAGTACTTAAGATGATTCAAGTGATTTCGACATTATTGCAAAGAGCCTAGTGATCGCTTGTGCATATCTGTAAACACTCGCTGAGGCTTCGATGGTAATATTTAAATTAGCTTTACAACTTTGTAAAATCAGCGAAACAGAAGTAATCCTGTTTCTGTATTCTTTTTATATCTGTTAAAATTCTCGTATTTGTTACACAAGGACTTTAAGAAGATATAAAGACAACGATAGTGGCCTTGATACAGTAATGTTTACATGAATGTACCTAAGTGGATTACGAATAAAGACACTCCTGTTTCTTACAGTAAGTCAAGTAGGTATAATCTTTTTGTGTTCTTTAGTAAATTTATGACATCGGCTACCAACGAAAACACCGATAAGTGTCATTGTTACAAATTAAGGTCAAGACACAAGAGTAGACAGGTTATGTCAGGAAAACTAGCCTTTCTAAAGATCGTGTAGTAGTGATAAAGGTGAAAATATTAACTTTTTGTTATTACTTCGATTAAAAAAAAATTAAATAGGAATCTTTTATTACGTATAACCTATTTGGTTGCGTATATGTTTCTTATTTCATCTTTATCAAATCGAATACCTACCTATATTAAAATATCTAAATACATAGTATAATGAACCTAGAATGTTATGCACAATTGAGTAAGCAAAGTCCAACAGTCATACGCCTACATAGTTTTATGCAATCAGTATGATTCAGAACGTCCTTTCGGTCAATAATTTATTATTTTTTATTGTTTATGCGCGCAAAATATAATAGTTCATTGCACAGTTTGACCGTATTTTATCTAAGGGACATTTCATTTGCAAAAAGTGCATCTCAATTAACCTAGCCGTTATCTGTTGTTGTTTCAATTAGTGACAAATTGTTTTTATTTGTATTTCTGCAATGATGTATTGTTCTAAATTGACCACAGATAAAAACTATTAGTACCTACGATGAGCAACTAATATTGTGCAATCTTTGCAATGAGTAATTATTTATCCTATCAAGTTACTGACCATAATAAGGCCTCCACAGTAAACAGTAAACACGTAATGTCGCGTCACGTTACAGACCGTTGCCGCGTTGCAAATACACTGACTATTGCATAGGTTAAGGTTCCGAGACGTATGCGTTGGCGTTGTCTACGATAATAGTAAGATTATATGTATGTATAGAATTTCACAATACGTCTGTAAATCGCGGTATATCCTAACGCCAACTTTGTTCGTGTGAAAAGATTTAAAGTCGGTCCGTTGACCTTACTTTATCATCAGTGTTAACCACATAAGCCAGTTAGTTAGTAGGTATCGCTTACGTTAGCCAATTAAAAGAAACACTAAATTAGATTTAATTTAAATTATCGGAGTAGATGCGAAACTGAATTGAGATAATGCTTACGATAAGAAATACGATATATTAAGGTTAACGAGAAAATACTTAAACTATAGTGTTAAACAAGTTTTCATGAATACTGCACTCATTTTTTACCGAGAGAGGCCATCTGATTCGATTGTGTCTACGGTCAAATAAAAAACGAAAAGAACGTTCAAAGCGAAACACTTGGTAAAAAATATGGACACGAATGGATATTGTAGGCACTTAGAACAAGTTAGAACCTATATATGCCACTGCTATATGGGTCATTAGCCGGAATGACCCTCGCACAGCAATTAAATGTCATGATTATAATCTGGCTTGGTTTAATTAACAAATATGTGAAGAATGCACAGTGTATCTTTACGTTTGTACAAAATGTACCTGTTTGATGTAATTTTTAAGCAACAAAACTTCAAGTCAAAGCTTTTACACAAAATCTACTCTCGAAAAAACGCCACTAAATTAACGAGGATTATTACGATATTAATTATTTTGGTATGTATTATCATATATATTATCATCGAAACTTGACATAATATAAATGGAACACCGATTATAAATTATAAAGGAAAAATCATTGATTTATTAATCTTTGAATATTATTTTTTCAATCAATGCACCAAAATCAACATATTATTTAAAATAACGTCGGGAAAGTTAGAAGTAGTTAGAACTCAAAAACGGCTGAACGAATTTTAATGATTTTTGGTTTATTGTATTTGTCTCCATCAGCATTAGTATAATAACTCAAAAAATATTGAAAAAATCACAAAAAAAAAATTACCCCAAAAACCTTACCTTGCAGCGGTATGAACGCAAGCATGAATCCCACACCAACTATCGCCGCCCAGTTGATCTCCAGCCACATGAAGTACGTGATGATCACAGTAGCTAGCGGCCCGATCCATAGATAGTGCAGGAAGATGATCGCAACGTCAAAGCGGTTCACATCGTTGGAGAGGAGATTCACCACTTGACCTATGGTCGTCTCGCCGAGTGCTGTCTTCGAAAGCCGTAGCGACTGTAAAAATATTTTAGTTTAAAATTTTGGAAACTTTGTGTGTCAGTTAATGAAGATTTAAGCTTAAGATTGTGAGATTAGGACTTATATTATAATTTTTATGAGCTTCATGAGACATTCTCGTTATAGATTATGGATGAGATTATTATCAAATTCAAGATCTCAATCTTGAACTAAATATTCCACGGAAATTTCTATACACGGATTAGTCTATTAATAAAAGTGGACGAGAAAAATGTTATGGTCAATTCGGATTACAATATATTTATGAGAATTGTGCAATTCTGGCGATCTATACATTGATATCTATATACTCCCAAACTAGTTGTCGAATAGTGCATGTATGCCAAGGTGCTCTAGCGCATTTGTCTTTGGAAATGTGACGTTTGATCTATTTTACGGGTATTTAATTGTCAACGGAACATTTAGGATCTTTTTAGTTATCTGTATTGCAGTCGAAGCTTTTTTTGACTAAACACAAACTTAAGAAGGATTCATTGAAAAATTAAAAATTAAAATGTTACTGAATGATAATAATTTAGGATAGTAAGTCAAATCCTGGCTAGTTGTAATAATGTACAAGTATTATTACATATTCTTTGTAATAGTTAGGCGGCCGACTTATTCAAATTTTAACAACAAAAAAATTGATTATTCATAAGCACTGGAATAAAAAAGGTTTAGATTTCGAGTCTGACTTCATCAGTAGGTAGACTATTCGAAAAAAAATATAATAAAACTTGTTTTATCTTTCCTAATAGCTAGGCTGCTAGGCACACACTTTTAAAGAGTATACAATACCATGTATAATTAAGAATCGCCGAAATGTATGTAGGTGTATATTGTACGCGTATAACTTCCGGGCGATAAACCGAATTTGGATAATGATTAACATTTTGATCCTAAATGTCAGGGCAAGGAATACGTAAAAAGTACGCATTCAAATATAGCTACTTCACAATAGTATCAGTGATGAGAATTTATTTCTGGATGTCTATTATTAACTAAGAATTTCAACAATTATTTTACATAAGCATAACACTTAATTTTAATAATGGTTTATCATTTACATTTTACACGATACATATCAAATTCGCTCAAATTAGCAGAGATGAGAAAAAAAATAGAGTTCTAAAATTGTCTTACAGCTTAAACCTGAATCTGGGAGACATTATTAAAGAGATAAAATCTTTAGTAGCATATATTATATTTGCCATTAAGTTATTCAGGACTACGACGATGATTTGAGTGTTGATAGGAAAATACTTTATTAGTCATTATTTACTCCGCATGGAGGAAAATCCAAGTAACAATGGTTTGTAAAACGGCAATCGTAATGAACAGCTAGCGTAATTTCAAAATGCAATTTAAATATAAATTGAAATTTTATCATAATCCATTTCCATCTTGGAAAATTTTCGTTGCCTGAATATAATGTTGTCACCTATTTAGATTTGGCATAAATGAAAACGAAGTATTGTCACAACTATTTAATAGTACAAGTATCTATACGTACTGGAACTGTAGACTTTACAGTACGGTATATATCACGTTTTAGCTTTACCTGGGTTTTCACATATTATTATTGACATATACTTCTATTTACTCAGTAGCTGAAAGGATAACGCGACCTCCTCGAAGTAAAGATAACATTTAATCACATTGATAATTGATATTGACTTGCAAATTGAAAGTGTAAACTTGAATCGTTAAACCTTTATATTTATTTCACAGTAACAGCTGTTAAAAATCAATTGTCTGATAATGATGAATGAATCACGCGTTTGCATCATTGTCTATTGGAGGAAAACTGTATAATTTTATACCACAGTGACATACGAATACCGAATACTCCATGTACTGTTTATTATATCCATTCTAATAATAGGTAACTACTTACGTCTGCGAGTTTAAATATTTAGGTGTTCGTCCACTAAAAGTGTAAAATTTGGATATTTTAATATTGGGCCTCAGAGTAGGGAGCATTTCGAGGGAAAAGTGTATTGTAGTGACATTCAATAAAAACAAATTAATATAGAGCTCTAGTATTCCGCCCACGAATAAGAATTTATTCGCTTGAACACCTCATTACTTCTCATATCTTCACATACAAATATCCATAAGTACTCCAATTTCACTTGTTAAACTTTGTTTGTCAAAAAAAAATTCCATGTCCTTCTCCAAGGCTCCATTCATTCGAAGTAGCGAATGAAACAGATACAAAAACGGCGTAACTTTCGCGTTTATTTTTACAACATAAGTATGGATTATTTACCTTTCTATAAATAAGAGAACAGCAGGCGACCCTGAATTTCATGCCCATATGTAGAATGGCCATCATGTACGGATGTACTACGAAGACGTTTAACGCCGAACATATAACAACCGCTCCGGCGTATAAATACGCCTCCGTTGGTTTCACAGTCTTCTGATCAGGGCTGTAGTACTCGACCAGTTTTCCTAGAAACACTGGTTGCGCTATGCTGAACAAAAAGAGGCATCATTGAGCATAATTACACGTGGAATTAATATAAAATTGCGGATATAAACTAGGAAACACACTAGTGTTGTAGGTCAATGTTTCTAAACATACATATGCATACACTATAATCATGAACAACCATGCAGTCATTCCTTTTAACACTACAGAATGGAAATATATTCTATACAATCACAAGATAAATATAATAATGTAACATTAAAATATCTAGTAACACTACGAACGCGTGACTTGATATTGATTAATTTCTAATTAATTTATTTTTAAAACATAACAAAAGTAATTAAGAAAATTGATTGAGTTACGCTAGTCTATGAGAAAGCTGAAACTAAAATAAATATACCTTTTTTGTTTTTTTCAAGTGGGGAAATCTTAAAACAAATATACCTACCGACTACATTTCTACGAAACTCTCTAAAAAAGTAAAATTATGAAAGATATAAACAATGATTAAAATGTAAAACTACTTCAACAACGGAGCAGGCATTTTCCTCACTTTAAATTAAGTGTCGTATTGTCCTGCGCTCTTACAACTCGGTTATGGAGTTCCAACAGACGATTGTGCATAAAAAGTTGAGATTCCTGACCGAAGTAGGCGATGAAGAAACCAAGCATACGCGGTTGTTGTATACTAGAGGAGAGAACGATTATTAAACTGCAAAGTCTCTGATTTTTCATAATTAAAGGTAAGTATAATAATCATTTCAAAGAAAATCTCAAAGAATATTGTTGATGTTTGAGATAGAACGATTAAAGCAAAGATTAACGTCGATCATTCACGCAATGTTTGAAGCTATTTGAATTCAAAGGAACAACATTATGACTTTACGGTTTAATGCTGTAGGATTATTACAGTTGCTCAATTCCAAGATAATTGTATATAATTAAAAGAAAATGCTATGAATAGTTGAGTAATAGACCGACAAAGACCGCACCCAAATTGCATGCCGCTAAACATTCAATTATATATTGTGCACATTTGTTTTATTTGAGTATTTCTGTCTTTGTATCTATAGTAAGTAATAAGTATTAAAAGCAAGGGTTATTCTGTGATAATAATAAATATAAATAAAGGTGATTGTCGACTTTTTTTTGCTATTCAGCATGTGTTCATATGAATCACACCTCGGAGTCGTCAAAATATGCATAGTTGCGATGAAAGAAGCAGAAATGAGTTAAAAAAAAGTTACACAGTTAAAAAGCTTATTTAACTACTAATTCCTGTAAACACAATTTCTAAGTCTTATGGTAAGAAGTAGGGATGTAACGATACCGATACCGATACCGATATATCGGCCGATATATCGGCAAGCCGATATATCGGTATCGCCGATAATAAATCAACCGATACCGATATTTTTTTATTAAATTCTTTCTTTTCTTTTATGTTTTTGCATTGTATTCATTCATATTGTTTTATTTCTGTTTCTGTAATAGTGTTAAGGAAGAGCGGAACCTCCTGACACAAGCATTTTATTTGCTTACTAGGAGTGTTCCAATCACAAATTTGTTTATGTAAAGGAAAGAAATAGATAATTTTGAATTTTTTTAATTTTTAACGTGATAACGTTTTTAAAATCGTTTTAGTCGGGTGACATGTTCATAAACTTGTGTCACACCAAAACCTCACGAGCGCGATCGCAGGTATAACGAGAGAGAGACGGACCGATCTCCCGTTTCATCTCGAGCGCTGCCACTGCTTTATGTTATCACGTAAACATCTCGATCGTAAACCTACTTTACAAACAACCAATTTTTTTGATATCAAATAATTCAAAAACCCGCGCCCAATGAACGATGCGGGAGGCCGCCCGCGCGTGCGCACTTTGTTTTCTGAAAAAACTCTACCAATAGTAAACTTTTATTAGGTACTGATTGTATGTGTATTACTTAAAGTTTAACTGACTTCGTAAAATAATAATACTAAAATAAATGGTTTTGTTGTTTTTTGATTTGGCATTTTTATTTAAAAGAATACGATTAACAGTTGTCTCTGTTAAATGTTGGTAACTTTTTATGCATAATTCACTATTTATTTTTCTACCAAGCCATCGATATCGGTATCGGTATCGCCGATACATTACTACAAATATCGGTATCGGTATCGTATCGGCAAAATCATGTATCGTTACATCCCTAGTAAGAAGTATGAAAATTTCTACACTACAACTCCAGGTATGCCATCTCTTAATCTCATCTAATAAAATAAACGATGCATAATCTAGTCAGCGAGCACGGCAGTTATCACGCCTAATGGCTTTCGAGCACGTAGATATAAAATATACCATTCATTCAATTCAGAGCAAATATTATTCAAACTAACAATTATTATAATTATATCTTATCTATGACAGAAGAAATCAAACATTAACTTAAAATTATTGCTTAATCCATTTTATATACCTACTCGTATCTAAGCGATCATTTAATATCACCACCACTTACAAGAGCAATGTAGAATTAATTTCAATAAATGCTTATGTGAGATAAGTAAAATACCCGTTTTACGAACTAATTAGAAAGATAGATTAGTTCCGGTGTTTTCTATTCGAATGGACGTGATATATTGGCTGATATTTAGTCACATCGTGGTCACATCATACGGACGGGGATTGAACACAGGTTCGTAATATGAAATTTTAATCAAATTGTGACAGAAATTTATAGAATTATTAGGATGAGAAACATTTATGATACATATTAGATTCACGTCATGTCTCAGACCACCCAATATTTCGTGACTTCAAATTCATACAAGCCACCCCGGTCAATCTTTGATCGCAAAGCAAATAATGACGTCATGAACGGTATAAAGCCTGGCTACTCGTATCTACATGGTAACATGAAACTCAATACTCTCAATGCGAGGTGTTTCCTCGTGCAATGTAAACGCGCACACAACCAAAAGTAAGTGACACATTGTGCGACTTGCCATTCCGCTAGGTCGACATACGCAACCAAGGCAAAAGTGTAACAGCGCGTTTCTTGACCTTATTCTAAACTATCTTTAAAATACCATCTTCTACTGCATTGTTGGATTTGGCAACCATCATATCAATCATTCATAATTCATAGTGAGATACAAATTGCCATATTTTAAATTTTAAACGTTCAACTTCATTCAAATGTATCGTTTAATTTTGAATAAATAATAATTAAAATTACCTTGAATACATGAATATTGAAAGTATTTTTGTATATTAATTACTTTTACATAGTAATGAGTCAATACACGATTTCAAGATTCTCGAAACAGCACAACTGAATCTTTATTAAATATATCATAATATTATGATAGTGTTTACTGATGATCCAAAAAATGATTTTATAGCTTTTTCCGCTAAATTTGTTAGATTTACTTGGTCATGATGAATAGCAAATTCAAACCATGAATCAACAATGGCATTGGAAATTCAATCAGCAGCACTTCCGTTCTATTTAACTATTTTATAAAACCTATATAGGTACATCGTTATCTTCACACACACAATTTATAGACGCAGCTTTGCAACAAATTGCATGAAGAATAAAATAAAATATCAAATAAGTCTGGAATGCTAATTGGGGGTAATAAACTAAGTAAACAATTGATCTTTTAATTCGAGGCACATGACCTAATAAATCAATTTGTTATTTAATTAAAAACAAGATAACGTTACTCCGACGTTGCATTGCTTTAATAAAATTATGCAAACTTTTACCTAACTATGTAATATTTTCAACTATGCTATCATAATTGCGGTCATTCTCGCCAAGTTAACGCGAAATTATTTTTATACACAATACTTTGTTGCTAAATCGACAGTTTTATAGATATGTCTATAAACACCCAGAGTGTGTTAATTGACATTGGAATCATCAATGCATATTTCTTTAGGGAATTGTATCTAACGGTTAGTTTTCTAAATTTCAATACTTATTTGATATTTTTCTTTACGCACGTAAATGTTATAAATTACTTAGAATTAGAATTATTGTATCTACGTTTTGTTCATTCATGTAAATTTAGGTGTAGCACGCTGTTCTAGGTCCGATATTCTAATGATATTGAAAACTTCTAAAAATTATTCTGGTAAGTCCTTTGGTGTATTCAGTAATTAGGGAATTATAATATCAACAAGCTCCGAAAATGAGCAGGTAATTGGATATGTTTACACCATTAGTAGGTAGGTACCTAATATACATAATTTGTGGAAGGAAATTGTCTTAAGTTTTAATATTATAGTATTTCGTTAATCATTATTACTATTAAAACTAGAAGCTATATTGTTAACAGATTAAATATAGCTTTTGTTGCATTAGGCAGGTACAAATAATTGTATAGGGGCAGGTGATGTGATGGGACGAGAAATCTTTCATGCAAGGTAATGTATTTTATTTTCCAAATACACGTTTACAAATAACATCTAATACCGTAAAATATAATTTAAGAACCCGAATATAAATTAACGAAATAATCGATTGCATTCCGCCAGTTCACTAACTCGAGAAGTTCAATAGTGTTAGATACAAGTAAGATAAACATCTAGGTTAATTTTATTAACAAATAGTACAAAATAGGTTAACATCGATATCTGTTACTAAACTACGGTTCTATTCAATGGATACCGATGCATGTAACTACCTTCTTTATCAGATATGGTTAATGTTCATCTATTTTATCTATGAAATATTTCAAAACATGTCACATTTTCGCAATTAAAATTTTATGTACAATGGAACTTTTGTTTTTCTTTGGTCAGTGTACACACTGTTGTCAAGGTCTCATTAATAATAAAACGTGCGAAATAGAAGAAAAACATTCAATATTTTCTAAAAATAGGATTTATATGATAATATCTACACAATTGTGCATATTTACCAACGACTTCCATTATAGGTACCTAGAGACAATTATTTTATTACGGTTGACATAGGTTTTGTTATCATTGAAATTTCTACAAACAACATACCTAGGTAGGTACCGATAATTGTTTGAGAATCGACTTATACGTTATATATATATCACGTTTTAGTCGCAAGTCATATCTAATGATTAATGCCTAAGTAAATCTGGGATACCTATCCAATATATTATGGAAAACAAGAAAAAATAATTAAAGATGATCGCTATCAACTTCCTTTCGTTAATACATATTCTATTCAATATGATAACTTTTTCATTGAGCATTGTAATACAAAGAATAAAATATATTTTATATTTCAAATAATGGATGTGATAATAACGAGTAGATACTAATTAATAATTATTGTTTGACACTTAAAATCAATTAAAACAGAAACGAAAGTAAATAAAATAAAATAAATATTATTATAGGACATTATTACACAAATCGACCTAGTCCCACAGTAAGCTCGAAGGCTTGTGTTGTGGGTACTAGGCGACGATAAATATAATATTATAAATACATATATAGATAATAACACCCAGACCCAAGAACAAATAATTGAGCTCATCACACAAATATTTGCCCTGACCGGGGATCGAACCCGGGACCGTCGGCTCAGTAGGCAGTTACTTTACCACTGCGCCAACCGCGTCGTCAAAATGATTGACGCGAATGGATTTCAAGGAAAGGATGAATTTCATTGTATTTTTACACAGCCATTTTTAAAGATAATTATTGAAAAAATTTAAATTGTGAATTGTTTTTACATTTGCGGTATTCCACAGCCTTGGCGAGTGAACGAGCATTGTATTTTCATGTAAGTACAAACGCACATTGTTGAAATTCTAACGATTCCCATGAAAGTAAAATAAATATTCAAACACTAATTAAGTCGTAAATACGTATTAGAATTCAAATAAATTACCACCGCCTATTTAAACTGGCATTGATATCTTCATTGAAGAATGATTCAATAAAAAATATGTAAGTGAAGTCCCATGTGGGGACATAGTGGGGTAAGGGGCAGATGCATTATACATCTGTTAAGACAAGTAGGTGATCAGCCTTCTGTGTCCTACCAGACCAAGACATTTTTTTTTCTTCGTCTCCACCGGGAATCAAACCCAGGACCCCTCGGTGTTACGCTCACGCGTCAACCACTGTACCGAGGAGGCGGTCAAACAACCACCGCCTATTAAAACTGGCATTGATATCTTCATTGAAGAATGATTCAAGAAAAAATATGTAATAAATAATAATAATTATATTCACTGCAGTTTTGGCAAGTATTTTACGATACGCGGCGCTAATCCGGCCTATTGTATAGAGGGCCTTTTGGGACCCTTCACATTGTGTTGTACCTTGCTATTTTCGAAAAGGTATTATTATTTGTGCACGACACAACATTTTATAGTTTGCTGCAATAATTTAAAAGGTTTATCAGAATACAGCATTTAAAATAAAATAGATTTTCAAATCTTACCGTATTCCACATTCCATGAACAGTAGAACAAAGCCATAGAGCATACATCGCGCAGCATATGCTTTTAGTATGACCCTAAGTAGGCTCGGAGTTCTTTTCCCTCCCGCACTGGCAACCTCTTCTTCCCATAACCGCGCAAATTTGTCGCCCAGTGGACCTAAACATTGATATTGTATTAGATATATATAATATATTACAATATTTATCTAATTAATGCATGAAGATGGGATTTGGCGTGCCTTCGATATACAATTTACAACGAGATTCACAATCACGATCAAAAATTGTCCCAAGCAAAACTCTGCCTACGCGTTTTGGGCAGAGTTTTGTAATTAGTGATAGCGACTTTGAACTTTAATGCCACGAAATAAGGTGTTAATTTAAATAAATGTTTTCTAAAACATCGCACGGACATTTTAACGATCTTTACATAGGCGATTGTGGGTATAGTTGTTGTATGTCGATGTAGCGGATAGACATAGGTTGCTAATAAAAATATCGACGGTGGAAGCTCTGGGCGAGGGGTCAGTATACGACTCATTGTTACGCAACTGACGGCGAGTATCTATGGGTTACGGTGATGTTAACATGACTTGAAAAATAGGCTTGCTTTGCCATTTTCAGTACAACATTAACAGACTATAATGTTATATTGTATATCAAACTGACTATTTCAATGAATGGTATTATGTCAGTTTTCATGGTATTTCCCATTCAGTATACTTATAAAATTATAATTTTATAATATTCATAAACTTTTCATGTAAGAAAAAGTGTGTTTTATTTAAAAATTTTAATGCTATCCTTTTGAAAGAAAACTTTTTTAATTTCAACATTATCCTAGGACCTAGATATTTGCTAAATCAACATTCAACAGGCATAACTTGGATTGTGAGGGGAAATTAAAGAAACAAAAATAGTGTATATTATCTATACTAAAATATTAGTTTATATTGAAAATGATGAATTATAATAATAAAGCAAAGAGTTTCATTGTTTGTTTGAATGCGCTAATCTCAGGAACTACTGGTCCTTAGATGGTCCTGATCCAAAAATTTGATAAGACCAACAGGAGCGGAGCACTGCAGGTAAAACCATGTGGCACAGCTAGTGTAGGTATAGAAAATAAATCAAATTTAAACAAATACCTGAAGCATGTTCTTCTAACGGCTCATATAAATCATTTTCATCCATTTCTTTCTTCAAACCTCCCCAAAATATTGGTAAGGTCCATCTACAGTTAATCAAACATTATTAGAATATTATAGATAAAAAAAACACATATTTATTAAGATTAACAGAAATTCATACATATGATTTCATTTCAAGTAATTTTGTGTCTCATATTTTTTAATTCATTTGTTTTTTCTCATTTATATGTGATAGTCATTATAAAAAATAAACTGAATTTGAATAAAAATATTGTTTTGCATTATGTAAGAACCAACAATTGAACTAACGTAACTAATTATTATTTATAGCATTCAGTCTTCAAGAATATAAACATGAGCAGAAATAACCTACTGAGAATAAAGTATTTTGTTTAAATATAAATTCTTTAACCACTGACATACAAAATATATGTACATGAATTAAGTGAATATAATATTCAATATACTTTTTTTAAGTACCTGTATTGAAAATGATTATTTTGCATATATATTAAATAAATATTATAAATATTACTTACGCAAATGTTATAGCTGATAAAGGGTTTGCTCTCGCCCGAGGATGGGGCGGTCTTCCTTTTTTCAATGGGGACTCCATATTTATCTATGGGAAAAATATTTTATTGTTTATTTCTTAAGTATAAGCGTTCATATTTATATTCTTTGCAAAATTACTCATAACATTTTAGTTTTAAAGGTATAAGTACTGAGAATTTCATGTTATAATTGATTGATACTTAAAATAAGTAAAATGTGACTATGTTATTTTTAGTATTCATTAATTCATGTACCAACTTACACCTTACTTAACGACTTAAACACCTTAACATAAAATGTAAGTTGTATAATACATTTGTACTGCGTTAATATTTCCATTCAAAAAGACAAAATGGGATATGTGATGTTTTTAATTCTAGATAGATATTATTGTGTATTTAAAACAGAACATGAGAAATATTTTAGAGTATGAAAATAAGTATGTATACATAAAATTGCAACATGTTGTTCAATATAATTAACTTTTGAACAATATTTACTTATTTGAAATAACATTTCAAATGTTAGTAATGTAGTTAGTGTAATGCTCATACAGTATGTATGGTGTTTTTGAGTTTCGGTTTTAGTATTTGGAAGATATTTATTGTTGCTCATTCCAAAATAAATACCGGTGTCTGTTTATTATTACAGTTTTCATCGACAAGTAACCAAATTAAAATTAATTTATTCAAAAACAAAAACTACATGTTGATTATAATTATTCCAAAGTACTTACATTCTAATGAAACACCTTGATTTATATAAATGATAATTTCATAGCGTCTTGGTAGGTATTCTCACTAAAATCACTTTTCACAGGACTAACTTTTTAAATTTTACCCTCATTCACACAAATATTTTATTCTATATACAACTATAGAGTGTAAAGTACTATATTAAAATTAAACACGTTTCGGCTCCGTTATATAATATAAAAATACACACAATTAAAAACTATTTTTAAAATTATGACTTATATTTTATCACCAACCCCACCGATTCGTAAACCGCAAAAACCCGTACTGAAGTGTCACCGCGTGAAGTCGGCTGTCGGACTTTCAAGTAAA
>CAJQZN010040505.1:0-14188 GCA_907164685.1 Colias eurytheme
ACACACACACACACACACACACACACACACACACACTTACACGCACAAATATATATACTTTCATACGATACAGTTTCATACGACACACCAGCATTCTCACATCTTAAATTTATACATATTTTTTTTTTCTCTACTCTCTATTCTAACCAATTTTAATTTTAATTAAGTATTTGCTAAGAGGCTTTTTGTGAATTTATTTTAGAGGCAAGCTGTTTCTCCTAAACACAGGTTGCCCAGTAACCTAGCTAGGGAAACATTGGCTTGTATAAATTGTTTTGGTAGCCTTTTATTTATATAATTATATAATTTTACATGAATATTAATTGTATTAATTGCATGTGACAAACACCTAAAATAGTCTCGACAATTATTATTTTGAACTAATATTAATTATTCTGAGCAGTAATTTTTTTTAGTTTCATCGAAAGCCACTGCAAAATATATACCTATTTTAGATTTTGGCACCAGGTGTCATGGTTTAAACCAACCAAGTTCAACCTAACTATGTACATGTTTTTAATTTAGTTAGTAGTGTTGCTAAAAGGTTAAATATCTAACAAGTATAAAGATATGTATCGTTGACTTTATAAGTGCCGTCGTCTGTAACAATAGGTTACGTAAGTTTTTAAAATAAATAGTAGATGTTATATTGTTTGGTTAACTAGTTTTCATATGGCTACAGGCTACGGCCTATCGCAAACACCAGTCCTCTTGAGGAAAATAAATTAAAAATAAAAAAATAAAAATATGGGTCAATTAGGTTTATTGTTATGTTATGTTTATTCCCCCTAATAATACATATTCACCAATGTCTTTTTCCCTCCTCGTTATTCTGTCCTTGGGATATATTATTATATGAGCGCTTAAATTGTTAAGTATTTAACTCTTAATTTATTTCATTTTCAGTGTGGTGTAAATCAAATCGCTTCGAGTTAACGTCCAACGTCTTTATACAGGCTGTGGCGTAATGAGTGGATAACCTGGTAACTGGAGATATTGCGTTGGGGTATTGCCTTTTGGCTCACGGCCCACGGGTGACCATAATTTTTTTAAACCTCGTATAAACTTAGAAACGAAAATAAGGAAAACATAAAATTTTATTTCTCTCTTTGTTAAAAAAATATATACGTTTACGCCCTTCCTAATTATGGTTTATTATTCTATAGTGCATCCATCCAGACATGCTATGCCAAAATATGTAGTTTGAAAAAATATCCTTCATTTGGAGTCATACCATCAGACAATAAAACAAAAGTAGTAAAGGAGTAATTTTCTTAAATATCGAGTTTTTCGAAAATCGAGGGACATTTATAAAACACAAAAATCATTTTTATAAACCGCCACAACGTCATCTATGATCTATCTATTGTTACCATGCTATCCATTCATTACACTACACCCTCCTTTTTTGTTATAGTCAAATCTCGAGACTCCTTTTAATGCATGTTATAATTTTTGGCATTTATTTCGATGTATGGCCAAATAAAAGGCTTTATTCAAATCTAAAAAATCTAGTCATATCGGAAAGTGTCTGTATGTTGACGTTTGACTATAGCACTGATGATAATAATTTAATGCATTCGCCTCTCCAATATTGTTAAAATGTAATGTAGATTTTTGAAGTAAGCATTATGATCTTAAAGGTACTCGATGTATTTTTATATATCTTTATTTCTCTCAAGTGTTTTATCGCACTAAATAATATACCTAAGACTTAAAGGGACTTACTTGTCTCTGTACAATGTACATATTGATACTATACTGTCAATATAAAAACTTGGATCTCTTATTTATATTCTTTTATTATCATGTGCCAAATTTTGGAAAAAAGTTACATGTTGCCTAAATTGTTCGAGTATGAGTAATAGAAATACTTCCAGCATACATTTTTATTAATAGATTATTTAATTGTGTTGAGGAATAAATTTATTTATTTTATTTATTAGGAATTTAGTTTCATTAAAATGAAGTAAGTAACTATGTAATAGCTATGTTCGTTCAATATTTTGCTACAAAGTCTTCAACGATATTCATGCCGTCTTAAAGTGTAAAAACTAGTCATAAAGCTCAGGAAATATGCTCAATTAAATATTTGATATTAAATTATGTTTTAAGAATCTAGACACGCGGCAGCGTGTCATGCCAAGTTCAAGCGAAGAGAACTGGCGAGCAGCAGCCTTGTGTAATTTTACACGAATCATTTGGATATGTTTATTTTCTCGCACATGTTGAAACTACGTTAAATAATAGATAATAAGTATTGCTAGTAGAGTTTTAATATTTAATAAAACGAAATTAAGTAGGTATTATGCATATCAATCATTCGATTAAAAAAGCGTACTAAACTGTAACTTGTAACTGTGTTACTTTGATGTAGGAAAAATTAATTAAGTTCAAAGTAAACTCCTTAGGGCACCTCTGCACTATGCGGCTAGCCGGGTTGCGGATAGCCGCGAACCCTAACAGGAAAGTGCGGTTAAAAGGCGAAATTATATGCTGTTGGATCGACTTATTACTAGTGCATCCCCGTTTTTCCCCGTTCCCGCAAGAATTTTGGGAAATCCTTTCTTAGCGGATGCCTACGTCCTAACATCTACCTCCATGCCAAAATTCAGCCCGATATGTCCAGTGGTTTAGGCTGTGCGTTGATAGATCAGTATATCAGTCACCTTTGAGTTTTATATATATATAGATTTCCAATATGAAACTCGTTTCTATATTTTTATATCCAGTGAAAAATCAACTCCATTAATCTCCACTCACTTTCAACTACCTGTTGATCGTAAGTTTTTATCCGCGTGCCTATTCTCTGGATTTTAGTTTAGATTGCTGGGCTATTTTGAATCTCATTAATTATAAATTTTACTGAACAGCAATCCATAGTTATCAGCATAATACGCGAACGTCGACTCGACTACGTTTGTCTTTAAAACCGCACCTTTCGGTTTGGCTTACCCGCCGACCGGCTAGCCGCAAGCGCAACCGCATACAGACGACTGACCGCATTGCGGCTAACCGCATAGTGAAAAGATGCCCTTAGAAGTACTTTACATAAATTAATACGGCTACCTATCTCATAACGAAAGCTTTTACTGAATAAAACAAACTTTTTGTGAATATTTCAATAAGGATTAACTTCATATCTCATACAATTAGGATATAAACATTTTCTAATAAGTATTTAAAAATTAAAATGGATAACTTCCAATTACATTTTCATTAGTAATAAGTTTTTTAATGTAAATGCCATCCAAAAATGTTATATCACATTTAATTATTGGTTTTAAAAATAGTTTATTTATTTTTTATACATATATCTTTGTTCTAATTAGGTATAAGTATTTAATTATGATTAAATATGTAAGTGCAATATATCGTAATGATAGTCCAGTGTATTTTTCTTATTCGTTTTATCGAGACGTACTAATATTAACGTAAGGTATTGTATTTCAAGGAACAGTTCTGCTACTGTGCCAAATTAAAGGTGTTATGTTCATTTATTCTAGTCTGTTTAATTATTCTAATGTTGCTTTGACAAACACGAATGAATACGAATAAAGTTAATGAATAAGGACCTAATATTGCTGTATTAATAATGATCTCATGTAGTCTAATCTACTCTAGTTTGTGATCTAGTCAAATAGATTATTTTCAGATTTGTAGTCTTACTTAACATTCCATATTTTGGTGACTATTAAAGTTGTTGGGATTACTTTTTGTTTTATTTTATCTTTATGTGACACCTACAAGAATGGAAATGACCATCGGGTCATTGCACGAAATGGAAAAATCCAAATAACCAAGTTTTTGGATTTTTTTATTTAAGTACTTATATCATATCATTGGTGAAATTTCAAAAAAATAATAATAAAAATCTTTATTAACCATAAGTGTAGAACATTACAGTATTACTGGAGATCCAAACTAGGCTGTTGCCTGTGTCTTGGATCTCAGAAACGGTATAAATTTATGTTGAATTTTATAGGAACACATCGTCATTAGAATAGGAAAAAACGTAATTATTTAACAAATGTGGAGTTGAGTGTAAGAGGGTGTGTGTGTGAGGGTGAGTGTTGTAGTGTGTGTGTAGTAGTGAGTGTGTGTGATCAATACTTTAATCTTATATTATAGTATACTCATTTACTAATTACTATAATATAAGATTAAAGTATTGATCACACACACTCACTA
Organism: Colias eurytheme; assembly: GCA_907164685.1. Classification (NCBI taxonomy): domain Eukaryota; kingdom Metazoa; phylum Arthropoda; class Insecta; order Lepidoptera; family Pieridae; genus Colias; species Colias eurytheme. The sequence continues at coordinate 4,192 of CAJQZN010040505.1, forward strand.
CCTTTTATATTCTGAAAACTAACCAGAATAAAATTTATCCTTATTGTTTTAGTGTTTTAACCAGATCTTCGGAATCGCGTAGTTATATATAGTTCATGAAGCCAAGATTTCATATTATGTAATAAGCATGATAAATAATGTAATGTTGCATAATTTTCAATCGAAAAATCTCAGGTTAAAATAACTGACATTTTTTTTCAATAATTACATTTTTATTCAGTCTCACATGAACAGCCAATAGAAAAGAAATATAAATAAACTGGAAATAACTTTTCGCACTTTTTGCCTTTGTAACCGCAATAAAATCCCTAGAATCAAGTCACCTAGCATAAAAATTGTAATTTTAATGAGAGTGCATTTCCAATTAATATCAAAAGTTCAAAACTAGTAAAATTTACGGAACACTCAACAAATTAGTCGGTTTATTCATAAATATAAATGAAAGGATTCGATTCTACGAGCGCTATATCCTTTTCGAGCTGTCGCAATTCCTGCTCCATCTTTGTTTTTTTAAGAATTTTTGGAATAGTGTCTGTTAGCATTGGCAGTTGTAGAAAAGCTTTCTGCATCATCTGCCAATTGTGTTTAAGGTCCTGCAACGAAAAAATGAAGGTATCTAAGTATACCTATTATAAATAAAAACGATACTTTTTACGCAATAGTAGGTAATAGATTAAATATATAAACAATGTACATATTTTTAATCATTATAATATAATTGACTAAAAATATAAAGATTTAGAACTCACCTCCAAAAGCTTCTTTCTTTCTTCTTCATTAATAAGTTTACAAAGGCTCTCCTTGTGTTCCTCGGCGTATCTAATTTTCTCAATTTCTCTCTGAATTTTTCTATTTCTTTTAACTAAGTATTCAGGCATTCTTCCAAAATCAGGTCGTAAACAGAATTCTGGAACTTCTCCTGAACCTTTTATTTTTTTCACGTGGCCATCTCTAGTATCCACTAGTCTAAAAACAATGTGAAAACTTTTAAAACTCAATGATTCTAGGAACGTAACCCAAAAATACTACTGGATCACATTTTCCCTTACTGGAATTATCTACTTAATGGCTTTAAGGCATCATGGTAATTCCCGTTATATAACCTTTTTCTGGTTAAAAATTTTAACATGTTTATCAATACATTGAAAATTAATATCTTCATAATATTATAAACCAAGTAATGCATAAAAACCGTATACCTATACGGTGCAATTAAGAAATAAATAAATAAATAAAATAAATATTTATTTCACCCTTAGATTATACAAAATTGAATATGAGGCTCTGGTTCTCTTGCTAGGCATAGCCTGTGTTAAGAGAGCCAGTCCCTTCCCTTAATACAATATCTTGGTCTTGATAAAGGTAAAAATGAAAAGAAAATTTATACAAAGGCAAAATTAAAAATAAAAATAAAAGGGAGAATAGCCAACTCTGTGAATGTGTGCTGTGTGTGTTTGTGTGTGTGTTTGCGTGTGTGTATGTGTATGTATGTGTGTGAGTGTGGGTGGATGTGTGTGTATGTGTGTGTGTTTTATTTATTTAAATGTTATTAAAATATACCTACCTATGATCATTTGTCCTATTCTAATGATCAACACATTGTAATATGCATTTATTCGAATATGCAGTGATATGCATTAGGTACCTTAAATAACCACATGAAAAAATAAATAAATAGGTAGTAGTCACATGAAATTACCTACCTGGGCTCAACGGCTTTAGGTTTTGTTTTTATCGCCTTTTTAATATTTACAACTTTGAAATTGATTTTAGGCTTTTCTGGGTTCTTCCCGGGTGGAGGACGTTTTGGAACAGGAGGGAGATTTCCAGATACGAAGCATTTATGGTCCGATTTTTTTAAGGGCTGTCCAATTCCCTCACCTTTTTTCAAAAACCGATCAGGTTGTTTTAGAGGTGTTTCAGCATATCCAAAATCGCGGCGGGTTGGAGGAATCTTAGTTTCTTTTAATTGCTTTTCTAATTTAGACTCATATCTACAAAATATATTGTATCAGTGCATTATGACCATGAAAAAAAAAATGTTTAATAAACGATTTCGATTAATTTTCCCTACCTGGGTGTTTTGGGGGGTTCAGGAGGAGGTTCATCCAATATCGTGTATATGACTTCATCATGTTGTGTAATTTCCACGATTGACATCGTTTAAATATTAATTTTCAATTTTGTTGAAATAGTTAGTCATAAGACGTATTATTTATTATACGTATGATTATTGGAAATAAGAAGTTTATAAGAATACACGGTACAAAGTTGACGTTATGTGTCGTCATGGAAACGACACGAATTACCACATTTGTACCACACTTGGTACCACATCATCATCATCGGAAACAGCTATGACGTCGTTGGAAATCACAGTTGGAAACAGTAGTTATATATGAAGTTTTTTATACAATAAAGGTATTATTCTTAATCACATCGATTAGGTACTATACAGGGTGTCCCAAAAAGTAGTGATATACTGAAGCTGGGAGGTAGAGGACTAAGAGGGCTATCCGAATCACTCCCATGTGTGTTATGCGATTTTTCGTATTTTCGGAGTTATTAAATTTTTTTCAATTTTTCATCTATCGCCGAGTACCTACGATGAGATTTTTATTTATGGTGACGTGAATTATTGCGCTAGATGCTTGATTTTTTTTTGTGTGCTAAGCTGAAAGATAGGCCAATTCAGTATGGTAACATTTACTATCGTTAAATCTTCGAATAGAATAAAAAAAAGAATTAAATGCCAAGAAAGATAAAATTACCCAGTATCACCCAGTATGTTCATAACTTCAAGGGCCCATAAAAAATTAAAATCACATAAAAAAGGTTTTCCATTTGGCTTTTAAAAACTTGCTATATCGATCAGGTAGTTCTTATATTATACCAAGTAAAAATCAGCCAATCAAAATATAAATTCTCTGAAACATGGAGATTTTTAGCTATCTTCCCCAGACATCAAAATATAATTATGTTTACTAGATTTCCGCCCGCGGCTTCGCCCGCGTTTTCAAAGGAAAACCCGCATAGTTCCCGTTCCCATGGGATTTCCGGGATAAAACCTATCCTATGTGTTAATCCAAGTTACCCTCTATATGTGTGCTAAAGGACATGTCCAAAAATGTATGAACCAAAAACCCAGAATCGACAGGAATGAAACGTATACCAATGGATTGGCATTGAAGTATAATATAATATTACCAAGGGGGCAACTCTGAAATCGTTATAGTATAGGAGCTAGGAGCAAAATAAAATAACTAAGAAATTCCTTAAAAAAACATAATATACATAAGTTTCCGTTATGTTGTGGCTTAATATGACGATGTTATAATGTTTTATAACTTGTGTTACACATAGGGCTGATTTTTCAATCCTTGGTTAATACTTATTCGTCGAATAACGTATTAAACTACCATTTCAAAAATGTATTCTTTGCCCGTCTTTGACAATTTACGGGTGACATTTTAATATTATCGTGTAATACTTTATTAGGCGGATAAGTTTTAACCATGGATTGAAAAATCGGCCCATAATAAATATCATATTTTACAAGCAACGAAACAAAAACGTTAAAGCACAACATAACAAAAACTCTCGATTTTGTAGTTTTGTTCTTTTAGTTTATAGATACTACGATTGTTATATTACTATATTATGTATTATTGGTAATTCTAAGGCTAAAGATTGAAAAAAAAATCTGTATAGTATAGGAGCTAAGAGCCAAAAAAACAAAGTGAAAAATCGTTTGAAAATAATAAAAACTCGTTATGTTGTGTATTAGAATATCGTTGTTATTCATTTATTTTTATAATTAGGTCTAATTTTGTTAATTTTTAATCATATTATAATGTACCTATCTATAATAACAACTACATTCGAATCTACAACAAATTGTGTTACACATGAATGTACAAGCAAAAGCAATTAATCAATTAAAAATTAAAATTATAATAACAACGATAATCTCATCCACATCATAATAATTTTCAAACGATTTTTTATTCAGTTCTATTGTGTTTTAACTCCTATACTATGCCTATTATTATTTTTTAATTCCAATCCACAGAATTAGGCACCAATAATACACACAGTAATATAGCAATTGTAGTATCTTGAACCAAAATAAAAACTACTAAAAACGGAATCTTTAGTCAGTTATGTTGTGATTGAACATTATTATGTTGCTGTTGCTTTTAAAATGTGTTGATGATAATTATCATATATAACACAAGTGATACAAAATTATTATAACGTCATATTAAGCTACAACATGACGTAAACTTATTTTTTTATTTTTTTAAACGAATTTCTTACTTATTTTATTTTGCTCCTAGCTCCTATACTATAACGATTTCAGGATTACTGCTTTTGCTACTAGTACTAGTACATTATATTATATTTAATTATCAATCCATTGGTATGCATTTCATTCCTGTCGATTCTGGGTCATTTTTTGGACATCTCCTTTCATTGTACATAATCGGTTCAGTAGTTTTTACGTGAAAGAGTAACAAACATCCATACAAACTTTCGCCTTTATAACAATGCTCTACAATAGTATTATAGCTGTGATATTTTCACACCAACGGCGAACGCCCAAAACGCCCGACCTTACCACAGTTTCATCCAACGACCAAATTATAATTATTATATCCCCGAAATAGTGTTACTTTTTTTTTAATTTAGTTAGGTTTATGTTGGTATAATGCTTTATGGGTTTATCAAGAAGCTTATACCTATCTAATACACTGGAGATTTCAGTATGAATATTTCCTTGTCAAGTTAATGTTCATACTGAAAATTCCAGTTATAGCTACGCAGCTACGGTTTAGGGTGCACTCACACACATCAGTCACCGTCAAGTCACCGATGACTGATCGGTGACGGTTTGTGTACGTATCCACAAACACCAGTCACCGTCATGTTGTCCGTCAGTCACGTCGCCGGTTTGACTGAATCATTGAACACATACATCAGGTTAGTGAGTGATTAGACGTGTGTCACGCTAGAGAACATGTAGCAATTGACGGTAGCACGACGCTGACTGAACTGAGACGTGACGGCACCGGGTGAGTGGGGATAAAAGTATGATACATGTATGGAAAGATTATTTGACGTGCCTGACCGGGGACGTCACTGATAGATTTCGTGCCGGCGACTGTCATGTGGGAACAGAGTCATACTAGAACTATTGATACATATTTTTTTTTAATCCTGTCCGGTGACGTGCCGTGACGGTGACTGATGTGTGTGAGTGCACCCTTAGTGTCAATATGTCAAATAAATAATGTTTATGTTTATTCTGTCTATAATCTCTATTCTCTAGTAACTAGTTTTAATCTGTCAAACTCACAGGTCAAATTCTTTATTTATATCGAACGATCGTCGATCTGTAACAAATCCGAATCTAAGCAGACACCTAGCGCAGTTCAAACTTCGGCGCATACAATGTTTTTATAGATAGGTACCTATCTAATTCGAAATTATTGATGTGGTTTTGAACCCTGTAGTGCAATCGCGTTTATGCGCAGTAACGATTCGAGATGTTGTCTAATCGCTTCAGACATGGTGTATATAAATATAGTGCATATAAATACTTGGGTATAGCACGACGATCGTTATCTAGCATTGATGCATTGGATCAGACAGAAAATCTGAACAATTGCTTAACAACTTTGCCTACCAAAGCCAAGGTAGTAATATGTGGCGGAGGCGTTATGGGAGCCGCTGTGGCTTATCATTTATCAAAACGAGGATGGGGTGGAGAAACCATCGTCATAGAAAAAGAAAGGTAAGAAAATTTAACGCTTCTATTGATTTTCATGTCTTGCTCTAATAAATGCAATTAATACTGACTAAATTTAGAAATAAAACAGTTGTATAAAGTATATCTGCGAGTCACAAAATGTTCTAGTTACATGATCCTTTGTTATGTTAATGACATTTCATATTTTAATTTATAGCATACATGCTCAATAAATCAAGCACTACAAACTATCAACTAAAATCATATACATTTCTTTAAAGATGAATACTTACTATAATTTGTAGTCATTAGGGATTAGGTAAGTATTGATTTTTCATTCCTACCTATTTACTTGCTTGGGTAAGCTTCAAAACATAGAAGTTGATAATTGTTGATGTTGAAATCTTATATTTCACATTTTTATTATTTCAAACACCTAATGATATGTATTCAATATTATCTAAAGTTTAAATATGTAATTACTTTAAATGAATTTTATTAATTGTTCATTTATACTGGTATATTGGGTTATATCACTGAGAATCCTATATAAATAAATTGGTAGGAATATGGATTATATCGAATTCTACTTCTTCAAGAATCAAGGGCTATTTCAGTTTTCATATAATGCATTTGATGATTATTAATCTATATCCATACTTAATATTATAAATGCGAAAGTAACTCTGTCTGTCTGTCTGTTACTCAATCACGCCTAAACTACTGAACCAATTTGCATGAAATTTGGTATGGAGATATTTTGATACCGGAGAAAGGACATGGGCTACCTTTTATTGCGAAATATGTACCACGGGTGAAGCCGGGGCAGACCTCTAGTACTATATATAGTGCAAATGTGATCCATCTGGTATGATGCAAGTCTTTACAATCTACACAGATAAAAAAACCAGTAACAATATCTCTTAGGATTGGAGCAGGGAGTCGGTGGCATTCATCAGGTCTAGTTGGTGCTTTTAAGCCATCCTTAGCCCAAGTACGAATTGCTCAGTCTTCCATACAACTTCTTAAAGATCTCGAATCGCGTGGGAGAGAAACTGGCTGGAAGCAGTGTGGATCTCTTCTGTTGGCAAGAACTAGGGACAGAATGACTGTCTATAGGCGAATGAAAAGTCAGTCAGTGTATGTAACAATTTTATTTTTAACCTACCTTGAATGTTCCCAGATGCATATTCCCTTATTGTGTGAGTTCCTTTCCTATCCCTATGTCACTTTATACTTTCATTAGCACATTCCTTTTTTTTCTTTACATAAAGTAGTTTACTAACAAATAACATCCAAATGATAAAATTCAAGCCTATAGGGATAAACAACTAAATTTTAAGCAGTTCAGTTGTTATATTATTATCGTTCATTTATTTTTATTACCATTCACAGTCGCGGCATTTGATTCCCAAAAACATTGGTATTTTTGTTTTTAACCTACCTAACCTTATTAAAGTTAACACTTAGGATAGATTTTTTTTCTGAATTATTTTAACCTTATGTTATTTTCATTATATACCGGACACCCTGTATTCACATAAGTTAGTAAATGACGTGCAGTTAAATAAAAGGGTTTTGTGTTCCTAATAATACAAACAATGCAATACAAAAAATTGAAAAGATTATTTCGGTATGAATAGGGTGAATAATAATTTAAAACATAATGTAAACATGTATGCACCTATGATGGCGTACTAGAAGATGGTTACAATGATAAACACAACCTTCACCTTGTAGATGAATAGAGTTTTGTGTATCTATTGAACTATCTGCTCTTTATGTGCATTACTTTAAATGTAATCTTGTACCATCTTCACTATTTAATGGGCCTGCTTCCACCATAATAGCATTTAATATTCTAGTTAGGCGCGATGGATACATACATTGAATGGTTATTACTTGTTTATTTTGATTGGTTTCATAGTTTTTAACAGTATTGTAAGTGTTTATATCCTTTTCATTTATTTCAATCTAAGTTATAATACCAGATTAGACAATTTGTATATTTGCCTCAGATAGGTCCTGGGGCATCCCATGTGAGCTTGTTAGTCCAAAACGCTGTCAAGAAATTTGGCCATTGCTTAATGTTGAGGACGTCCTTGGTGGACTTTGGATACCAGGCGATGGTGTTGGCGATCCATACCTTTTTTGCATGTCACTCATGAGGGAAGCTACTGACAATGGTGACTAGCAATTATGCACTTAATTGTTAAATAAAAATATATTACATAGATTTAAGCTTCTAATTTTATAGATTCTTGCATTGCTTTTTGAACTTCATGCACCAGCCCATGTTAAACCTTAATGATTAATTGATTTTGCAGGTGTAGGAATAATGGAAGAATGTTCCGTAACTGCAGTTCATTCTAAGAACGGTCGGGTTTCCGGAGTCGACACCACACAAGGGTCCATCGAATGTCAATATTTTGTTAACTGTGCTGGATTTTGGGCAAGGCAGGTAAGTGAATCATTATTTTTATATTCCAAACGTATTGTACTCAAAATGGAAATTTAATCAAGTATATTTTTCAAGGTTGGACAACTCGCCAAACCACAAGTTAAAGTACCATTACTGCCATGTGAACATTATTATTTGCACACTAAACGTATTGAAAATCTGGATCCAATGACACCAGGTATCAATATCCAATGTTTTTATATTTATCAATTATTGTTAAAGAACTTAAGAAGATATGTAGGTATGTTATCAAAATTGAAAACTATTAAAAACACAATGATTTCTATTTGTTACAGTTGTGCGCGATCCAGATGGCTATATATATTTACGTGAAAGGGATGGGTGTATCCTAGCTGGAGGATTTGAGCCGATAGCCAAACCTGTTTATGAAGAAGAGAGTAAGTTTTATTTTATACTAGCGGTCCGCCCCGGCTTCGCCCGTGGTACATAATATTTACGTTTTCTCTACATAAGAACCATCCTCGTACTTCAAGGAATATAATAAAAAAAGAATTATCGAAATCGGTTCAGCCGTTCTCGAGTTATGCGCTTACCAACACATTTTGCGATTCATTTTTATATATAAGATTAATTAAAAATTGTAGCTAAGAAATGCATTTTTTTAGGTATATAAAAGGAAACAATACTTTCATAAAATATATATTCTATTTTTATTTTGTGCTTATGCTATTGTTATGAACATTGCGAATATACTTCTAATGGCACAGGCTAGCGATCTGTTATATCTCAAGACTGTATGCACTAATGCATACAGCCATCCCTAAACTATCCTGTCAGCACATTCCTTTCCCGCCATGATTCCTATGCGTCCCTCATCCAGTATCCTACATCCGTCCTACATCCAACATCCTCAGAGTACGGTTGCCGGCAAATTCATATAAGTCTTGTGTATTAATTCTCTAAATCATTTTTTTTAAAAAAGAGGTTGCATTCACCTCGCGTAACATTTTGGTGGCAGCGGTGAAACCGAAGTTCAAAACATAGGTATTCTAAGAAACATTGTTAATGTACCGGATGTTTGTCACCGCATCGCTTATCGTCGCCGTTTATACATTGTAAGTCGTTTATTATTGTTTAACTGTATTATCAACATAGCGAGAGAGCCCGTATATAATTATTTGTGTTTTTTCTATGTGTCGTTATTTTATACAAATCCATTTAAGTTTAAATTGTTTCGTCTCATTTTTAAATATAAAATATTATACCTAAAATATTATGTCAAAATCGCGTGTCGACGATATACTCCAGTCAGTCTAGACATTCAATTCACAATAATTCCAAAAGTTATCAAACTTCGGTCAAGTGAATGGTACATTGGGACGACAATAAATCCCATTTTGCAACCTTGTCCGCAGTCCGGAACTGCAATTAAATTATTTTTTGCTGTATGGTCCTGAAAAAAATTCCAAAAGTTCTGCAAACTTGGGGAAGTATTAAATTTGCAACCAATCTCAGTGTACGGAACATCTTTTAATATTGAATATTAATGTTTTTTTTTTTTATTAAACTGAATGAGGTTGCAAATTTGTAAATGCACCAGAATAGATGTTTTCGAAGTTTGCAACCAAGTTCCAAAACTTTTGTAATTATTCCGAGACCACCTTACTCGAAAAAATGACCACGAATTAAAAATAATTATAAATAAACATGTTCCGGTCAACGAAAAAGGTTGCAAATTTATACAACCGTTCGGTATATATTTCCGATATCTGTGTTAAGTTTGCAGAACTTTTGGAATTTTTTTCACGACCATACAGCAAAAA